>CALNVZ010002974.1:857070-911823 GCA_940671915.1 Paracentrotus lividus
AAGAGAAGATAATAATCTGCTATCATAGCAGCTTTTTTCAAATTGCCTCATCAACACGTTTGATGAAGAGAACGCTGCTTCCATGCTTAGCTCAGCCGCACCGTAAGTCAGGTCTTGATGAAGCTCCTTCCAAGTAATCTTCCTGATCTTCTATCCATGATGACATCCTGATCTCGTACTTACAATGGGAAATTGCTAATCAAGAAAGACCATCAAATGAAAGTCCGAGAGGATGTTCGCGAGGCAATATTCAGCTAAGTCACACTCTCCAATCTGGAAAAATGTTGATATTTTTCCCTCTCGAAGCTGATCTTCATATTAGGCCTACCCACATCTCCGTAAAGCCCAGATTATCAGAGCCCAGCTCCTTACCCAAACTTACCCCACCCAGAAGCGTCTCGCAAGAATTGGTAAATCAGCAGTCACTATCTGCCCTCTATGTAAAATTCATGAAGAAGATATACCAGCACTTCATCTCTCATGCCAGCACTTACAGACGCACCGTACCAACTTATACGTGATGCTTATCTCAAATTCTCGAAATAACATTGCAGAAACCACTAGACAGAGACAACCCGACAGCCTTCACTACGTTTGTTCTTCTTCCCAACCCTGACCTCCCCTCAATCAATAAAAATCCATACTACCCTTGCCCTCCAATTCATACTGAAAATCCATTCACTACGAGCATCACTGATACCCAGAAAAATTGAATCCCAACCTGTACCACCAGTATATCTACCATTCCACAGGCAGGAACCGCCTGCTGATCTCCGAAGTCAACGGAGGAAGAACAACAAGAAGAAGAAGAAGAAGTTAGATCTTCTTTGCTTTGATTTTGTTCATGAATTCTGTTTTTCGTTAAGAAATTTAGTGAAAAATAAAGGAGCAGTCAATGCTTCCCAATTGATTATTGCATTTTGCAGTGTTTTGGAATTTGGCTTTGATCTTCTTCATTTGTACACAATTAGCCTAAGGCTAGGCCTACCAAAAACACAATTTACCAACCTGGAACGGATGGGCTTCATTCCTTTCATGGAACCTGAAAATAAAAGAAAACAATGAAATTAATGTACAAAATGAGTTTGTTATAACAATTATAGTGCTTTTTATTATTCATATTAATTCAAACAAACTACATATGTTTATTTAAAAAGCATACTATAAACAAAGTAAGTCAGCAGTTCAAAACGACTGGGACTCAATTTCATAAACTTTGGATGCACAATTTGCATCCTGTACAAAGTCAATGCAAGATTGCTGGAAGAGAGTCACCAGTTACAAATAAGGTATTTGTTTTGCGATTGGAGAGAAATTTACCCATCACTGAGTCTTGGATGTTTGCTTGCATACATCACCATCAATGCAAGAGTGTTAGAAGAGAATCAGACACGGAAAGCATTACAGTAAAGATGACAAATGATGCTCCTTTTCACTCCTTCTCACACAACATTTTCACCTAGGTGGTGTCGCCATATTCAATCCGGGACCTTTCCCGTGACCTTTAACACTGCACGAACTGAAATCGGCTTTGTGCATTATATTTCTTGAAGAGTAACAGTTTTATTGAGTAATTTGAAATTTTAACGGTTTAAAAAGGACATGCAAATACTGTAAATCAAATTATGACGAATATATTTACTTATCAACCCACAAAAAATTAATTTATAATGATTTTTTGTAGTCGCAAGGACCTATCTAACTTATCTACAGGGACACTTATTATGTCGACGATTCATTAAGGAAAAAAAACACACATATAAAGAACAAAAATTACAAAATTAAAGAAATTTGCGTATAAGCATACAAACAGAATGTAAGTGGGCATTAATTTAGCCAATCATTATCAAATTAAGAAGATATTATTGCTGTTATAAAAGCACAACATTAATTTTGAAATGTGCACCCCTTTAAATAATAAACTACTCCAAAACAGCTTCCGGTAAATTTTAGCCACAGAATTAGAATCGATTCTTGAAGCCCAAAATCGATTACAGGATAAGCAAGGGTGAAGGAAGGGTCACGCCGCGCCAGCTGATGCGATGGGATTCGCGGATCTAGCCTAGGCGATCGAGTAGAGAGCTAGCTAGCTCACCGAGCTAGACGGCCGGGCCCCGGCCGGGAGGGTCGGGCTAGCTGGCGCTGGCTGTTAGGTAAGGCCTAACTTTAGGCAGAGGGCGATAGAGCAGAGGTGGCCGGTTGCAAGGTATGTAAGTCAAACAAGATCACTTGTATCGTATCATACTATCTACTATTTTTCAAGGTGCATTGCCATTAGGAGCGCCCTTGTGTAGAAGGGTACCGCCACCTGTACTTTTGAACTTTAAATTAATAGGCCTAATCTAATGGAAGTTTGTGATTGGTCATTGTTGTGAATGCGGCTGCTAGCTGCTGCCTTTAATAGCGAGTCGAGAGTGGTGCAGGTGTTTGATTTGGAAAACATTGCACTGAACTGCATGCATGAGCCTGACAATGAGTGGGGTGACGAGTGCATTGTCGACTGAGATATTATTACTATTAGCGAGCTTTCAATTGTAGATTCTACACAACAAACAAGAAACATAATACTAGGCATAGATTTCTAATCGTGATTGAGGAAACCACCATTCACTTTGTAGGGATCGCAGCCGCTTCGCGTTTTTGACATCTTCCTATCTATCGCCGTGTTAAATTCACGGCACTTATTTCCCCTTTTTCTTGGAAGATCAAATCATTTTTAAAATGAAAAATAGTCTACATGTTCCGAAACTGTACAATTGATTTATATTTTACATGGAATTGATCACTACTTTATTGATATAATTTTTACATTTTTACGGAGACTTCCCTTCACTCTTTTACGCTTGTTGCAAACTGCGCCTCGTAGAAGAAGTATCGTCATGCGCAAGATTTGCTTCGGTTCAATTTTCCGGTCTCACGCACTTGCACTCATGATCGGAACAAACATAATTTTTTCAAGAAAGTTATGCTTGCAAATCAGATTCATGCCCATGAGAAAGTTTGACAATCGCTTTTTAATCTGTCTTACATCACATCATTCTTATGAACTCAAATTGTAATTAGTAAAAGTTCGTTCTCCGCCTACTTCTTCTACTGCTAAAACTACATCATATGATCTCCCGGGCGAGTTCCATTCCCTGGAATTAAATGGATTCGACGGAAGGAAGTGCGTTTTTTCTTCACGATTGACTATTCGGCAAGTGGTTTTGCACCAATGTGTCTCTTTTACCTTCAAAGACCACACGCAAAGCAATGTCCGATATAAAACAAGTCATCGATTTTACTTAGTTGCCATTTTGGTCTTTGTTAATGTATGTAATTTAATGCAATTGATTTTTAACACAACCTGCAAGAATAATCCGCATTGAATCGCAGACTGCGGCGCCCTCCACTCTCTATCACTCTCTGGGCGCCGGTCATATTGCGTGTCACGAACAAGTAGCAATGCACTGTAGTTATGGCTTTCTTGACTATCTTTCGTTTATAGCATGGCATTATGGTGGACTTTACTTATAGAAAAAATATATGTTTTTCCAATATTTTCCTATAAGATTAATATATTTATTTTGTATTTTATTTCATGTTATCACTCTTTTATTTTTTTCTACTCCCCGACATTTTTTTTGTTCCCTCTGAACTTTAAGATCTTTCTCATTGCCAATCATGTGTTTTTCAGTATTCTGTTTACATTTTTATATTACTTGATGTAATCTATGATAAATGATTCTTTTCTATGTATATCAAGTTTCATAATTCTGACACAATGGTACCCCCGTTGTTTTCAGTGCTTTGTTTTTTGTTTATATTTTTTTTTTAAATAAGGTCTCGATCATTGTTGTTTCCTTTTTTCTCTCTCTCTCATTGCAAAAAAAAACCTACACCACTTCCAATAATCTTATTGATAATATTTCTATATATAATAAGTATTGTTAAATATTTCTTGTTAACTATACTCTATTTCTTTATTATATATTACAAATACATAGACCATACAAAATATTAAAGATTATACAAAAAGAAAAACAAACATAAATGATAAAAAACACTATAATAAAAAATAAATCAATAAATAAGATATAATAAATTATAAAAAATAAAAATTTAAATATAGACAATTATAAATAAAAGTATAGCACATAAGAAGATATTAAGATAAATAATACAAACATAAATACATAAAACTGAAAAAAAAATATATATACATATAATAATGAAGACATAGAAAAAAATAAATGAAAAATATAAAGTAAATATATAAAAAGAAGAAAAAATAGATAAAATAATTTCAAAATATAAAACAAAAATCAAAAAAAAAAAAACGAATCTAAGAGTTACAAAATAAAACATATAAATAAAAAAAATCAATAAAATACTATGAGAAAAAAAGAATTAAAAAACATAAAAAAGAATAAATAATATTACAAATAATAGAATAATAAAATGAATAATATGAAACCTACTTTATGAAGTAGAGGCGCTCATACGCTAAGATATACTCTTTCGTGAGTGATTTCCAATTCCCATTCAACGTTAAAAAATGGTTGATTCATTAAAACTAAAAATAAAATAAAAAAAAGCCCAGGAAGCTGAATAAAACATGGTGTAAAATTAAATGTAACACTTAATTTTAACATATTTATTTTAATTTCAAGAATATCATATAAATTAATGACATAGACAAATAATAAGATAAATCAACATTAATACTCACAAGTTACATATTATGGAACAATTATAATTCCCACATAAAAGCAAAGACAAAGGCAAAATATGTTTAATGCCAACATAATCTTATACAAAATCAATATTCATGAAAGTTTTCCAGAGTAAAACATATATATACAATACATTTTGCTCTTTATTTACATGACTTTTGTCACTCACATCATTTTGTCATATTAAGGTTCAGATCATGCATGCATCTCATTTCGTATAACAAAAAATATTCAATGAAAAAAAAATGAAAAAGAAAAAGAAAAGAAAGAAGAACATACTAGTAGTTCTAAATTATTATTTAAAAAGTGATATATAGGAAAATAGTATTCCTTTTTTTTTTACCAAGTAAATTGTTGAGACTATGAGAAGGTATTTATTTAACCAAATATTAGATTATTGGAGGCCATATAAAGTTAATTGGAATATCTTCTTCTTGGGTCAAGTAGTTCTTTCTCCATACCTCTTGATCGATCCTGGCTCGGTTAACAGCTTTCCTCTTAAGTAATTAGAATGATAAAAAGAAACTTTATATATTATATATGAAGTATATATAGATCTAGCAAAAAGAATATATATTGTGTTAGGAAACAAATAATAGTAATGATAGGTGATGGTACATGCAAATTTTCACTGAGATTGGCGAGTCAACATTTAACAACCCAGATCTCAAGAGATGAATGAAAGACTGCATACTGCAGTCCCCCCCCCCCCCAGGCCAGACCTATAGGGCCTAACTAGGCTATATATTCATAATAAATTTGCATATTTGCGTAATTATCTTTCTTATTGTACTCATCTTACCAAGAAGTTTAACTTGAGAATATAGCTTGCCCCTAATAGGGAGTTCTTCTCACAATAACGGATCCTCAAAAATATGCGGTAGAATGTGTTCATTGCAGTTGCATGTTTGAATCGCCATAACTCCATAACGAATGGTCGGATTTCCAAATTTTTTTTTGCTTTGAATTTCTCTTATCAATACCTTTAATTTGAGGTATCATTTGTTTACTATATTTATTGTTTTAATTTTGGGGTAATATAGCTACACTTTGTACAGCAGCGGCCAGCGCTTCATTCAGTCTGGTTTCCTCTTTCCACCCCCATAGGCCTAGACCTTATCGCAAATAGCTTTTTACGGTGGGTGGCGCCCTTCTCGCAAAGGAAGGTGGGATACATAAAGGGGCAAGAGCGCCGCTATTGTCGGGATACGGCCATTCAAACGCTAGCAGCAGACGATATCGTGTACAATATCCATAGAGTATTCAAATACGATCGACGCTCAAATCCGCTTTTTACTTTTAAAGTAAACATCTCGTCATATTTGATAAAAACCATAAACTCACTCTGCATCACACAAGCAACTGAACCATCTGGGACTAATGACAAGACTCAGTAAGACAACTTTCAGAAAACAAACTTAATTTTTCACTTTTTAAAATAACATTTTCAATTATCTTTCTTCAATAACTGAGTGGTCGGATGTTCCTTTCACTATCCCAGATGTTTTGAGTTTTCTTTCTTTCTTCTTGGATGAAATATTAATTAATATTAAGTCCACTTTCTGAAAATTTCCCCGCACGTTTTTGGGCGGGAAAGGGCAAAAAAAATAAGTGATGTTTTAATTTTTTTTCTTCATGATTTTGATTTGAAATTTATCCAAAACCTATTCACTGTGTCTTATAATGACATAGACATATGCAACTACTTAATTTTGGAGCTGAAAGTTATTGCAAAAAGGAGAAAAACCTCAGATAAAACAACATTGACAAGGTTGCAAAATTTTCACCAAAATATGGCAGTTTGGTCCACGAGGTCAATACTAAAGTATTGACATCGTATTATGAGTGCTCTGCATCTTAATTATGGGTGGCGGGAATAGACTTATTATCTATAGACTACCTGTAATAATTTTCGAAAATACCCTAAAGCTAACTGCCATTTTACTTCATTTTTGCGCACTTGTTGTGAGTGTTCTGAGCTGTGCGATCGTGACCTTGCAAAAGCACACCGCCTTGTCTCTTGCACGGACCACGGACACTCTCTGTCCGAGACAGCTATGGGGGAGCTACGGCCAGGTGACCGACGATCGCAGAAAAGGAAAATAAACTGCCAGATGACCAAAGAAATCTGAACAGAAACTTTGCAGTACTGTATTCATGTTATTTTTGTAGATGATTTATGGTAGATCAATCAAGTCAACGGAGGATTTAGCTTTTTAACTCAGGCATAACCTCCATATGTTCCTTTTCTCCGTCTCTTCTCATATTCTAACTGGCACAGATCTATTTCTTCTTCTTCTTCTTCTATTACTGTGCAGACCTCCTATTGGAGTATTATCGCACAACGGTCTATATATTAGACCTACCGGGAAGGGGCTAGGTGCAATACACCGGGTGAAACACCCTTCTCTTTTTCGAATAGTGTATCGGTTTTTACGGTTACACTTCGTAATTCCGAAGGTTCGTTATTCCGAAGGTCCATTATTCCGAAGGTTCGTCATTCCGAAACACGTAAAATGCCTATACCTCGATGTTCGTTTATCCGAAAATAAAAAAGGGTTCGTTAATCCGAACATTTGTGGCGTTATTCCGAAGGTTTGTTATTCCGAAGGTTCGTCATTCCGAAAACGAAATAGGGTTCGTTATTCCGAAGGTTCGTCATTCCGAAAACGAAATAGGGTTCGTCATTCCGAAGGGTCGTCATTCCGAAAACGAAATAGGGTTCGTCATTCCGAAGGTTCGTTAATCCGAAAATAAAAAATTAGTTTTGTAATTAGTCCAAAACTGAAATAATCTGTGGCGAAGCCGGGAAAACTGGAGGGCAGGCGTGTTGGAGGGGGAAGGGTATCACCTTTACTGTTCAATTGTTATTAGCGTGGAAAGGGGTTGATCTATCGTTACCAGGGGCGTTTAAGAATAATTCTTTCATAGGGATGATCATAGGCTTATGGGACTAGTCCATGCAAGAATCGTTGCCTGACCTGTAAATTTCGCTAGGGGAGTATTGATGCATTTTGAAATTGTTTTGTACAAGTTCAAAATTTCTACTAAAAGACTGGCATTCTTGATTAAATGTCGCTCTGCGGGGAGGGGGGGGGAGTTGGGAATGGGGGCTTGTTTGGACCAGAATATGAGGAATTAACACCTAAAAAAAGGGGGGGGGGACGATTCCTCTTTTTTGGCTGGGGGAGCGGGGCAAAACTGCGCCCTCAGCCAGCATAGCCATCTTTTTGGAATATATATTAAAAGACATATTAAAGATATGTAACAAACGTCATGCTTTGAATTCAACTGAAATAGAAAGAAATTGACGGTTGTATCAAGTTTATTTGTCGCTACTCACGAGTTTCACGCAAAGCGATCATCAGGTAACTAGCTGTTTCCAACTAATGAAACATTAGTACACAAAATACACGTGTATCATCCTCCGCTGAGACTATTATTGCATAATATCCTATTATTTTTGAATTACAACACCGTTTTTATTACTAAAATAAGTTTATTTCGTTTTCGGAATGACAAACCTTCGGAATAACGAACCCTTTTTCGTTTTCGGAATGACGAACCTTCGGAGTAACGAACCTTATTTCGTTTTCGGAATGACGAACCTTCGGAATGACGAACCCTATTTCGTTTTCGGAATGACGAACCTTCGGAATAACGAACCTTCTGAATGACGAACCTTCGGAATAACGAAACTTCGGAATAAAGAACCTTCGGAATTACGAACCTTCGGAATTACGGGTGCTTACCGGTTTTTACGTGCATAGGTTATGACTCTCCTATACACGGGACCAACATTAGCGTCATCATCCGATGGACGGTGTGTTTTCCAACTGCATTCATTCACACCTGCACTGAATACAGCGGCGAGGCACGCCTATACACACAACGTAAGCGTCAGTTTCTTTTGCAAGAGGTCTTTCGGCATGCCGGGGACTCGAACTCATGCGTGATCATACGATCTTGTCCGAAACGAGGACTCTCACAACTGCGCCACACTGCCTCAAATATACTACTAGAGTATATTTGCCTGTTCGCGAGATTCCATAAATTTTCATAAATCGTGGGGGGGGGGGGTCGACAGGCAATTATAGGCTTAATTTCTAGTATTAATTTCTGAAATCCTGCAAACAGGCACGAAGACTCCAGATTGTGTGTATATGTGCCAGTGAGAGTATGAGAAGAGAGAAAAGGAACATGAATTATGCAGGTTATGCCTGAGTGAAAAAGCTAAATCCTCCGTTCTTGACAATTGATTTGATTGATCTACCGTAAATCATCTACAAAAATAACATGATTACAGTAATAAAATATACTGCGAATTTACCGTTCAGAGGTCATCTGGCAGTTTATTTTCCTTTTCCGAGTTCGTCGGTCACCTGGCCGTAGCTCCCCCGTAGCTGTCTCGGACAGAGAGTGTCCGTGGTCCGTGCAAGAGACAAGGCGGTGCGCTTTTGCACAGTCACGATTGCCCAGTTCAGAACACTCACAACAAGTGCGCAAAAATGAAGTAAAATTGCAGTTAGCTTTAGAGTATTTTCAAAAATTATTACAGGTATAGACAATAAATCTATTCCCGCCACCCTTAATTATGATGCAGAGTGAGTTTATAGTTTTTATTAAATATGATGAGATGTTTACTTAGATAAAAACAAAAAGCGAATTTGAGCGTCTATTGTATTTCAATACTCTATGGATATTGTACACGATATCGTCCGCTGCTAGCGTTTGAATGGCCGTATTCGGACAATAGTGGCGCTCTTGCCCCTTTATGTATCCCGTGATGCTTTGCGTGAAGCTATTTGCGATAAACCCTATTCATTTGTGTACAAGCGAGCCCGTTCATTTGAGCGAGTGGTTTCCGAAACGAAGATAAGGCCACATAATATTAAACTAAAGACGTCGTAAACGTAACTATCGCCTCGGAACCCACGTCCGTTGCCTTCCTGGCCTGAAATTTTGAAAGGCTTTTGAGTTACGATAAGGCCAAACTAAAATTTAAAAAATTTATTTTTATATTATTTTTTTCATTGTGCCATTCACAGGCGGATCCAGGGGGGGGGGGGGGGGGGCTGAAGGTGCCATGGCCCCCCTATTTGCAGCACAAAAAAAAAAGAAAGAAAAAAAGGGGAATATGAAAAAGAAGAGGAAATGAAGGGAAAAAAAGAAAAAAGAAAGAAGTTTAAAAGTAAAAACAGGAGGAAAAAATTGAGAAGACTGAAATAAAGCCAGGTCACAATTTTTCGTTTAAAATGCCCTAAATGCACAATTTTAGGTCGCTCCTCGCGCTCGCATTTTTTTAATGAGATAGGTATCTTCTTTATGAACATAGCACAAAAATCCCTTAAAATATTTTTTTTTCAGGATTATATATCAAAATTTTTTGGCTCGCGCTTCGCGCTCGCATAGTTCAATTAGATAAGTATCTTCTTTAAAAGCATAGCACAAAAAAAAAACTTAAAAATGCTGTGTTTTCAGGTTAATATATCAAAAGTGCTCTGAAAGCAGCTGATTGAGGGAAAATGTGGATGAAGTTTTTTTCCGGCCCCCCTTATTGGAGAATGCTGGATCCGCCCCTGCCATTTGAATTTATATCTGGCCATGCGTTTTGAATTGGGCCAGTTTCTGTGACATGTTTTTGTAACATGAAAATTGTGTCTTTTTTTCATTTGAATCTCTATACTTTCTATACTACACCCATTATGCATAAAAGTATACATTTTCGGATTGGAAATAACTGAGGATTTCGAAAAAGCACTTAAAAATGGCTTATGATGCACGCATAAGAAGTTATGGAACCAAATATACCCAAAAACCATGGCAATAAATACCAAACTTTGAAACAAGGAAAGAGGAGTATTTGTGTACCCCACGCCTTTAAAAGTGCTATTTTTTCATTCCTCTCATTCAGAGCTTTTCAGACATATAATATTACAGGGTCTAAGGTAATTAAAATAATTTTGCGCGAGCGTCTTTAGTCATAATTTTCACAATGGAATATTTCTAGATTTATTATCTGGGAATTGTATTATTTGCCAAAATGAATTATTAAAACACTCAAAATCAATCAGGAAATAGAGAAAAACTAACTGTTAAAAAATTAATTTTTAAAAGATAAATTTAAAACATAAAAAATGCATCCTCTGGCACTATACTAGTATGTGTCATGAATCTAGTCATGATCAAAATGATCATTCCAAGTGTCATATGTAATAAAACAAAACAATAATAATAAAGTTTTTTTTTTTTTACAACAATTATACAATCAAATTTAATTCTAAAGTGTACTTTCAAATTTATAAATCGCTACCAAGGCCTATATCTGCCAGATTGTACTTTCTGTCTTCAAATTTGCTGTGATTCTCACCCATTGCCTGCATGCTTAAATCACAATAATTGTTTATTTGTTAATTGGTTATGCTGTTTTACTTAAGAATTATGATCAATGAATATTTTTCTTTCTGAATATTTCATATTCAAACAATCTTTTAAGTCTTGAAAGTAACCTTAACTGAAGTATTTAATGCACATCGCTAAGAAAAAGACACTGTTTGCTTGCACGATCATACAGCCAGGTATGTAGCTCTTGGGCTTAATTAGTAAAAACTAATTAATAATCAAGCTTAATTTTAGTTGAAGATAATCTTAACAAAGTATTATCATGATGAATTATTCATTAAAAAAAACCACAATTGCATGATCTATAGTCCTTCAGTTTGTTATTAGGAGAATTTGCACCTCCTGATCGTCTTCCACCCTGCACATGTTTAATTTTAACCACTAATTTAGAGGTAAATAACATTTATTTCCATATTTTAGGTATGAATGTATTGCTCTCATCAAAAGCTTTATTTTAATGGAGAAAATTAAAGGAATGCACCCCAAAATGTCGCGCAGATGTCACAGATCCACCTATTTACTGCCCAATTCAAACGCATGGCCTTCTATGTTATATTTGTTCTCTTCAGAAATTGTAACTTGTCCTGTTTTGTTCTTTCGAAATTACTCTAATCCTAGATAATTTTATGTTCTTTATTAATATAGCCTTATGTATTTCCACAGTTTTGTTTATGTAATTTTTTAAAATATTAATGCATGTAGTATGTGATTCCATATAGAGATACTTTTATTTTGCAGCTTCATTCCTTTATTCATAGATTTGATTTGATTTATTATATTACCAATGATAACATTTCATGACATACATAATTTTTATAATTAAAATATTACAAATGGTAAATGGGACCAGAAAATAGCACATGTGCTAGTCGAGCCTGGCCCCTCTTCATTATTTACATACAAAGTATAATGTTGTTAATAAACATAAGACTATATAGTTACAGATACCAACTATTAAATACATAGTTTATGAAGTGTAAATTACAGTAAATTACACATAGAGTAGCAAATTGTTATGATTTATTATATGCATTTTTAAAAGATTCCTGAAGGAGATTCTAGATGGTTTTAGCTTGATATCAGCTGGTACATTATTCCAGAATGTATGCCTAAGAAGGATAGAGAAAATTGGCCTTGAGAAGTCCTAATGTTGGTAGATGTACCTGTCCATCTGCTTTTTGTCTCGTAGAATATCTGTGCTGTATAACATTACAAATAATCAATTAAAGAGTGTGGTAAGTTACCATTACGCAGATCAAACATAAACGTACAACAGATAAATGGTGCATATCAAATATATTGAGAGATTTTAAAGTTTTAAATAGTAGCCCAGTATGTGCTTGCCAAGTGGCTGAATGTGATGGCTCTAACTGCCATTTTTTGGGTGTAAAATATACAATTCAGGTTACTTTTGTATGTGCTTCCCCACACCTCAATTCCATAAGTTTAATGGGGCTCTATGAATGCCTTATCAGTAATACCAATGTAAATTTGGGTACATACATGTAATGTCTCAGCCTAAATAGAATGCCCACACTCCTACGAATACATGAGTTAACTGCTCGAATGTGATTACGCCAAGTTAGATGCTTATCTATTGTTATACGACAAAAGTTGCTTCATCAACCTCTTCAATTCCCTTTCCTGCTATTTCCAATTCACTAGAACAATGTAAATATTTTCTTTCTGCTACCAATCATCATGAATTTTGTTTTCATAGAGTTAATTGTCAGTCTATTTGCCACCACACCATTCATTAACCTTTTTAATATTTATATTCACCTCATCGGCATTAATATCGGGTTTGACCAGGGAGGAATAGTATGAAATAAATTAGAATCATCTGCAAATAATCTGAAATAAAATAATCAGTTGCCGATGGTAGGTCATTTATGTACAGTAAAAACAACGTTGGCCCTAACACTGAACCTTGCGGGACACCACATCTTATTTTCACTTTGCTTGACACAATTTCCTCACATTGAACAAATTGATACCTTTCTTCGAAATAATTTTTAAACCATTTCAGTGGCAGACCCCTTACACCATAGTGAGAGAGTTATGTATAAGTACCTCATGATTAATCGTATCAAATGCTTTTTTGAAGTCAATGAATATTCCTAGTGTAGCTCTGCCCTCATCTATTGATTTTAATATTGTAATGGATAAGTTAATCAATGATAATTTCGTACTGTATTTCTTCCTGAAACCATATTGGTGTTGATAAAATGCATGTTTTTTTCTAGAAACTGTATTAACCGGATATTTGTGATTTTTTCAAAAATTTTACCAAGTACTGGTAAAACAGATATTGGTCTGTAGTTTCCCGGTTCGTCTGTAGGTCCTTCTTGTGGATAGGTGTAACTTTTGCTATCTTCATTCATCTGGAACCCTACCACTTTCTAAAGATAGATTAAAATATATGCAAGAGCATCTGAATGTAGACTCTCCGTCCTTAGTAGTCGCTATAAGTATATTGTCATGCCCGCATGCCTTTTTTATATCTAGGCCTATAAGGTGATTAAACACCTCAGCTGTTGTTACAGGTTTCAAAAAAAAAGAATCATCAATTTGCGGGCCTAGGTAGTGTCTATGCGACACATTTCCATTTGGTAATGTATTTGCCAAGTTGGGTCCAATATTCACAAAGAAATTATTAAATTCATTTACAATATCATTTGTAGATGTAAGAATTTCGCTCTTTCCATCAATTCTTTTGATAAGCCTATCGACATCTCCCAAACCTTGCATTTTTTTCTTTCCACTTAAAAGTTCATTAATTACATTCCATGTTTTACGAGTATCACTCCGGCTTTCACATAACAAGTTACTGTAATATGTACGCTTGGGCTATAGAGGGGTATAATAAGGGTCATGTTTCAGAACCAAGTTTTTTTCATGATAAATATATGGGTGAATATAGAGGTGGGCTATAAATGGGTCATTTTTCAGAACCAAGTTTGTGCTACCTTATTGTAAGCAGCTCATTGTCCTGATCGATATGCCACCAATTTTAAGAAAATCAGATAAAAATTGAGACAGTGCAGGCCAAAAAACGATTTTGAGGGGGCGTGGCCAAAAAATGCTGAGTCATCGCTTTTCAAAATTTGAAAAAGCTGTAATTCTTTTATTAAAAGGGCTATAAAGATGATTTTGGTGTCTGTTTATATGTATTTCAGCCTGATAAATGCAATGACAGTGTCCAAATTGCAATTAGGGGTGAAGAAAGTATTGAAAAGGGGGAATTATAGTTTTAACCCTTTAATTACCATTAGGGTCTCTGAGGGCACCCTAGACAAATTGTGTTGCTCAATCAAAACCACTGCGTTTTCAGTAATGTCGTTTCATGTCTCTTTTCTTTACATTCTTACGGATCTTTTGACACCGAGTTAATTGAAATCGGACATTCTACGAGAGAGTTACTTGACTTTTCGTTGTCAAAGGGCAAACCGCAATTTGAGATTTTTGTCATTTTGTGTACAAAACCAATGGCAAAGTCAGGTTTCCTATTTTACTCTATAAATCACAGGTAAATCATCTTTAGACTGGTTCTAGTATTCATTTGGAATTAAAATTGATCCAGATAATGATTTGAAGTATCAGAAGGTCTACAACTATAATAATTCTTATGTATTTCATTGTTTTATGAATTTCTTATGTATTCTATTGTTTTTATTCTTATATATCTATGTTTTCCATTATTTTAGGAATTTAAATAATTCAGGCCTTTATTTAGATTTAGTTTTATTTTCAATGAACAATAAAAGCAGTCAAAAGAATGATTTAACAGTGATTTATAGAGTTAAATAGGAAACCTGACTTTGCCATTGGTTTTGTACACAAAATGACAAAAATCTCAAATTGCGGTTTGACCTTTGACCACAAAAAGTCAAGTAACTCTCTCGTGGAATGTCCGATTTCAATGAACTCGGTGGCAAAAGATCTGTAAGAATGTAAAGAAAAGAGACATGAAACGACATTACTGAAAACGCAGTGGTTTTGATTGAGCAACACAATTTGTCTAGGGGTGCCCTCAGAGACCCTAACGTTAATTAAAGGGTTAAAACTATAATTCCCCCTTTTCGGTACTTTCTTCACCCCTAATTGCTATTTGGATACTGTCATTGGATTTATCAGGCTGAAATACATATGAATAGACACCAAAATCATCTTTATAGCCCTTTTAATAAAAGAATTACAGCTTTTTCAAATTTTGAAAAGCGATGACTCAGCATTTTTTGGCCACGCCCCCTCAAAATCGTTTTTTGGCCTGCACTGTCTCAATTTTTATCTGATTTTCTTAAAATTGGTGGCATATCGATCAGGACAATGAGCTGCTTACAATAAGGTAGCACAAACTTGGTTCTGAAAAATGACCCATTTATAGCCCACCTCTATATTCACCCATATATTTATCATGAAAAAAAGGAGCTTTTCCAGGGTCACTTGCTCACTTGGGCGTGGATTTTTAAATTATGCAATAGGATCATCGACACCTGTCCAAAGGTTAAACATAACCCAAATACCTTTTTGAGATGATTTTGAATGTATAATTACTACAATACTTACTTCATGATTTCAAAATTGCATTTTTAAGAATTGTGTTCATTCGACCGTGAATAAAGGGATATTGTTTGCAAAAGTCAAAACAAACTTCCAAATCAGGCAATCTGTCATATTTGATTGAATTTACGAAGTAAAATATGCAAAATCACCATTTTTGCCATTTTAACTCGGTGCTTACTGAACCATGAAAGTTGACCCTGAAGTCACTTTGTATATATTGTTCAGGCACAAAAGTCATGTGGCATCCTTATGGCAAGTGTGATGTTAAAAAATTTAAATATTGAAATCCTTAATTAAAAGTTGTGATAAGGGTTGTTTTACCTTTAAATTTACCTTTACCGCAAATACTGGAAGAATGCAGAGTAGCAGTCATGCTTCCATGTCTATCTTCTTGTGTTTTACCCTGTTTTACAATCAGGATATACGGTAAAAAAAAAAAATATGACAAGCCATTGGACACTGTTAGAGCTACCTACAAAAGAAAAATAAATCGTTGAAATACAATACTTCTCAAAATGGACCACATCTGGTATTTTAGCGCAAAAATTACTGTCTGATTGTCTCATTTCGTTTTTTCAAATTTTTGAGCTGACACATCTTTTTTATTAGCAATTATAACTATCTATAGGCAGAGGCGGCGGAACCAGGGGGGCAGGGGGGGCACTGTGACCCCCCACTTTTTCATTCACGCTAAAAGTGCCCCTTTTCATTATTAAAAAGTGCCCTTTTTTTTAGCCAATGAAATTTTTACACTAAAAAGGGGCACTTTTATTACTAAAAAGGGGTACTTTTATTACTAAAAAGGAGCACTTTTGATACAAAAAAGTGCCCCTTGTTAATCCATATGTCTTTTAAAACCCAAATTTTCGGCTCCCGCTTCGCGCTGGTGGATACAAAATAGGGTCTATAATGCACAATAAACTCAATTTTTAAGCTCATTATTTTCAACTCGGACATTTAATAGGGTATTATGATGCCCGCTTCGCGCTTCGAGCTTCGAGCTCGCACTACTTAATAGCTTATATAATGCACATTTATCTTAAATTTTCAGCTTAAAAAAAAATCAGCACGCGCTTCGATCGTGCTCGCAGATACTAAATAGGGTCTGTAATGAACAATTATTTCAAAAATTTCGGCTCGCGCTTCGCGCACGCATGCCTTTTGTTTATCATTAATGAAATACAAAGCCATTAAAATTTGTAAAAGCACAAATTTAAAGGCAAATTTTCTGCGCACCCCGTACTTATCTGAATACTTTTCTCTTTAAGCCTCTGGTCTCAAGTGCCCCCTTTTTCAGAAAAGCGCCCCTTTTCCATCGTGACCCCCCACTTTCAAATTCGTTCCGCCACCTCTGTCTATAAGGCATTGTTTTACCATTCAGAATTGATTATTGAAATTGGATTGTTTAAAAATGGAAAACCTCAGAAGCTACAGTTAATTTGATTTTGTATGACCATGAACAAAAAAAGGGGTGTCAATTCCATCAAAAAATGTCCTCTCCCATTCAGTGTTTTTATGTATAGTTAGACATTACTTGATTAACAATGTTTTTGTCTATGAAAATACTTGTTCATATTCAAGATATGATTTTATTGAAATCTTGAAGATGCATGCTCATGTACTTTGTAGTTCTTAAAAAAAAAAGGGGGGGGGGGGCATGTGCCCCTTAGATGTCTGGATTCGCAAGTTTTACCCATCACCCTCATGCAGTTTCCTTCCTTTTCTGACAACCTACATGTATATTACTGACAAATCAAACCATCAAGCTCTTGTCAAACAAGTCTAGTCTGCAACTCTTTATATTTTCAGGAACAGCAGCATTTACACTATTTTGCAGCGATTCACACTTTTACAGTTGAATACTCGTGTGATATGTACTTCATCTTCTGTGGCATAGAGGGCAGTCTTTAATATTCTTGAAATGAAAACATTTAAGAAATCAAGGAGACAAATTTGCGTTTGTGATTTCATTTTGGGTGAATGAAAACAGAAATCAGAAAACCGAAAGATGATCTCTGATTTCTTATTAAAATTTTAACCATAAAAAAAAAAAATGCAACAACTTTTTTTATTTGTGATTTTGTTTTTGTGTTTTCAAAGATGAATGACAAAGGCATATTCTGTTTTTTTTTCTTTTTCGTGACAGAAACAGAAAAACAAATAAACCAAGATGTGTGCCTTGATTTTAAACCCTTCCAGGTCTTTAAGGGACATGGTTCAATTAGGCGGGGGGGGGGGGGGGGCATACCAGCAGATGTTCCATGGTCTGCACTTCCCATCATTCACACACAGTTTGTCCGTCCTCATTGTATCTCCATTTTTCAATACGGACCTTGCAGCGTCCTGTGCTGTCCTGAGACAGTTCAGGCATATAGCAGAGCTATTGATGGTTTCCGTGGGGTGGAGGAAATCTACCTAGGCCAGGGTAACATTGGATTGTTCCCTTAGGGTGGTATCTCACTTCGCGGAGATCGTGGAGATGTGTCGCGACAGTTTATAAAACAATCCGTCTCCAAAATTCAGGAGACGTCTCTAATACTTTTTATCCATCGCGGAGACGAAATTTTTTATTCTGTCGCGGAGACGTCTCTGCGAAGTGAGATACCACCCTAAGGGAACAATCTAATGTTACCCTGGCCTAGGTTGATTGCTTACTGAAGCATGACATAATGATTCTTCCTCAAAATTGCTCACATATTAGCTGATAAAATTACCTACACGGACATTTACAATTTCGTTTTTTTTTTAAACTCCTGGTTAAAAAATGATTGATATATGGGGAACTTACTTTTTGTGTTGTTTTTATGTGACTAAAAATTGCCTAATTATGGAGAATAGTTTTTAAAGCGTTATGATACTTATGACTATACTTTTAAAAGTGCTACTGTTATGGGGGACTGCTGCTTTCAAAAATCGTCCCTCTATCTCTGATACTTGTGACTATATTTTTTAAATAAAGTTTTAGGGATAATGGGGATATTTACTTTTGGAATCGCCCCGCCATCTCTGATACTTGTGACTATATTAATTTAAAGTGCTGGGGTATTTGGGACTGTTACTTTTTGATTCAGCACTTTCTCTCCGCACTTCACAACTGTATCTCTGATCACCTACTGAGAGTAGTTTTAAAGCGTTAGGTGTATGGGGGACTCTTACATTTGTATTTGCCCTCTATCTCTGATACTTGGGACCATCATCTATCTCTGATATTTGTGTTCTTAAAATGGAGAGTAGTTTCGAAAGTGTTGTGGGTATGAGGGACTGTTACTTTTGGATTCGGCCCTCTATCTCTGATACTTGTGACTATTTCTCTGGTACTTGCCTACTGATGGATGGTGGATTTTCTTCAAAGTATTACTAATTATTTTTCTTTTATTAATAATCATTTTTTTTAACAAATTAAATCCCAGGGTGAACTTCCCCTTTAACTGAAATGTTGGCCATAAAATACTGTCAATTGATCACATACATGTAGCTGACAACTGGCCTAAGAGAAATCCAGGAGGGCAACTGTATTTCTGGAAGATTCCAACTCCATTAAATAAACTTTTAATGGTTGTTTATTATCCATTTTCAGTTTATTACTGTTAAAAAGAGAAAATGAGACATTCTTCGAAGTAATTTTTATGCTTGCCATTGATGCAGGCAATGTTATTTGCTGTACAACCCTGTCGTTGCAATTCAGAGTTACTTGAATACGTTTATTGTGAGTGTGATGATGCTGCCCTCTTTTGACTGACATTTGCTAACTTGAGTTTCCTCAGTTCTGGCATAAAACTCCCAACACAGAGTTGGTTCTTGCAACTTTGATGCTGTCTCATTTGGTACAGAGTAAAGAAGCAAAAAGTATTGAGCTCAATCTTTATAAATCTAGATGTAAGTCAACCTCCAATGTGAATCTGATTTTAAAGATCAGGGCAGGAAATAATACCACTTGTACATTTTCATGGACCCCCCCCCCCCATCCCCCATTCTCACTCCATTTCTGGCTACAGTAATCCAAATCTTATCCATTTAATCCGGAATGAACTCCCCAACTTCTACCTTTTTTCCCCCTTCAGTTATTAAATTTTTAAAATTGAATTTTGATTTGCTCGTCCTGAGTTGAGATTGATTAAACCACACGATGTCAAACTGTTATTACGTGTCAATAATGAAGCCCTTTTTGATAGGGGAGATACTAGTAGGCGAACCTAAGCAATAATTTCTGATAAGAGAATTGTGCTTAAAGTTTACATTGAGTGTGAAGTGACTTCATTTTCACAATCACCTCATTTCAAAACAATTATTCTATGCATTTCACAGAGTTTTCATGCTGAGAAGACTGTACAGTTGTCTTTGATGTGTCAGGATTTTATTTTTCCACTTTCAATCTAAAGATATTAAATAGCCTGAAACAGAGATAAAACCACGTTATTCATCTCCCTCATTGTTATAAAGTTCTAAATTTAGTTTATAATGTTCACCAATATTTGCATTCAAAGCTATGGATTTTGACTGATTCATGGATATCTTTTTGTACACTGATAATAGCTCTGTGGATATGGTGTTCGACTCGTAATCGAAAGATGTTAAAAAATGGGAGTTGCTGCTACCCTGTTTGGCGCTAAACAAGAAGGGATAATAGAGCAATGTCGATCTGGCACTACTCACTGGCTGCCAGACCCACGATCAGTTGAGCAAAAAGAATTTCTGTTTCACCTTTGTTTCGGGCAATAAAATTTATAGCTTTTTGGATGATAGAGATGTGTGAAAGATGTTCTGATTGAAAATATCTCTGTTTGGAGCCAGAAGGTCACTTATACCTGACTCTTCTTTGAATAAGAAATCAATGTCCTTTTGCTTCTCAGCATATAATGATATGATCTTGAACATTGCATGTGAAGCTAAAAAAGCGAGGCCAAATGTGCACATGGTTGAGGTGAAAGGAAACCAAAAGGAGTGGTTTCACTCTCCCCTCAACCCGATAACAAAACAAAGACCCAAAAAGCCAACTATTAAATTGCCTGTCAGAGTTGATTTCCTGGGAAGCCTGTGTCTGGCTCCCAATCATCCCGTGTACCTGATATTCGGGGAGGGATTCTATCCCCATTTTCTTCTTTTCTTATTCTTTGGGGTAGTTTTGAATTATTGAAACCTGTGATAAGATATGGAGAGAGTTGGCAGTTTGTATCCACCAATTTCTTACATCGATCACCCTGTGGTCTTTGATATTAATTGGCAGCTGGCAAACTGACCAAACAATTAGAAGTAACCTAGATTGAATATCCGGCAACAAAGTCAATGGTACTTTTAAATTGCAAATGGTGCAGATAATTTTAATTCTTAAATTCCCTTAGATGACCAGTTTAATTTGTGAACCTAGTGTCAACACTATGACACACAAAATCACGAACATATTGCTCCAATAGTTTTCCTGAATGTTAAGAATCTGTCATTAGTGGCTTTTACCAAATCACTGGGTAACTTGATTCAGCAATGATATAAGATAACAATTTTTAGTCACATTGGCCCATATTCTGATAGCAGTAAAAGTTAACCCTGGGCTAAAGTTAACCCTAGGTTAACTAATCCACACCTAACCCACACCTCTGGTTTAAGTCCTATTGGTATTCTGATCGCCTAGTTTAACAAAACCCAAGATTTCCATTTAACCCTGGGTTAAACACATTACGCATGCTCAGTAGAGCTCATCTCGAGCTGCGCTCCCAGGTCAGGGTCGCGCAGCAGTGCAACGCACCTCATGCAACAATGCAATACGCGCATTGCTAATCGTACGCACCGCGCTGGTCTAGGGGCGGGGCAGGTTTGGTTGATTGATGATTTTTTATTTTATTTTTGTCAGGTAATGCATCCATTTAGTATTTGAGGATTGGACGTATTTTATCATGACAGATTAATCAATCTGGATTATTTTTCATTTTTAAATTGTTTTTATAATCCTCCCCCGCCCCGTTATCACAAAAGTTAACTTTAATTGTGTTGTTTTTAAGGTGCAAATGGCTGTAGTAACGATGATGCCCCAAAATTAAACCAGGCTTAAACTACCCCCTGGGGTAGTTTAAATTTTGGAGGATTTATTACCATACTTAACCCTGGGTTAAGCTAAACTTTGCTATCAGAATATAAAAATTTAACCCAGGGTTAAATTGAGGAGTTAGACTAGAGTTAAACTACCCTTAACCCTGGGTTAAGCTAAACCAGGCTATCAGAATATGGGCCATTAAGTTTTAAAGATTTGCCATTGTCCTGTATGCATTATAATAATGATGATATTCATGTATTGTATTGCATAGTCTTTTTAGTTTTCAGCGATGTTTTAAGCTGTCGTGTTTAGTAAAACTAGACCAAGTGATGGATGCATCCTTTGATGTGGATAATAGTTCATTGTATTGATTGAGCATCCAGCACTTATCACATCGACCCGTTTAACAGTTAATGAGCACACAATTAAATTTTAGAAGTGTAAGTGAGTGGATTTAAGCGTTGTCTTAGTCTAGACAGGATGCTTGATAGATTCATGGCCAATTAGTGCTCATCATTGTCCAATGGTAAATAGCTTGAGGGGGCCTCCACCAGGCCGAACAACAAGGCAGTATGAATTACAGACTAAACAAGCCGTGAAGAATGGTGTGACTGCCTCTCATCAAGATTCTTTCATATACTTGGTGTGTTCAGGTTGGATTGATGTCATAGCACAGCTACAACTTCATAGATCCACAGTGAGAACATAATGTGCCATGACTAGGATGCAGGCATTTCAGAGATGTTGAGCACCGCTAAAGGCAGGGCAATATCATAAGTATATGGCAATGGGAATGATCCCTATACCTGTTGACTTACAGGTGTGATCTAGGTGGGGCCCATGGGAGTGGGGTGGAGACAGATGAGAGGAAGATGGTATTTATACCAGGAAGATCCGCTCACTGTTTGTCCTATTGCTCATCAAATAGGACAACATCAGATACTGTAGACAACTATGGGTAACGTCTCAGGAGCATGTTGGCAAAACAAGTCTGCAGAACTTGTTTTCTGTTCTTCATCGGTTTGCACCACTTGTCTGTCCTAGAAAAAGGGATTCTGATTCTCCAAATACATATGTCAATTTTAATCTTTCAAGATATCATTCCCATGGATAATAATTGTGCTAATATGTAAAGCCCATCAGCACTTTAGCTGCAAAGTGTTGGAATTAGGTACATTTGAAATTAGAATAATACTTTTATGTTTCTTACTCTCTCTATGTACTTGTAGTTGTAGCTAGGTTGGCTAACATGTAGCTTGTCTGCAAGTTGAATATTCATCAAATGAAAAGTGAAAAACAAATAAGGATCCTAATGGTGTATCCGGAGCCTTTCGATCGTCATGTATCTTTTGATACAAGAGAAATTTTTTGGTACCATCCTCTTTTTTTTTCTGCTTCTTGTTCCTGATTACAAACATTTGATAGATTTGTAGTTCAGCTGGAAGAAATTTATTAATTCCCTGCAAAGTTTTTTTAGAAAGAATGACAAAATTAACCAGATATTTAAGGTCCAATGACTCACAAATGAAATAGGGATATTAAGAACGTTGCTTTGTTTCTCTTTTGCATTGCTTGTAAAAGAAAACCTTGCATCCATAAAAGATATGAGTGGAACTGAGTAAAAGAAAACCTTGCACCCATGAAACAATATGAGTGGGACCATGGATAAGGAAGAAGGGATGGGCCTTGTTGGTGTGTGAAACTGAGTCATGTCCGACATCCACCTCACCTTTGATCAGATCCTCATGTTCATTCTCTCATCTTTCATATGAAGAGTTTCAAAAGGAACTCAATCTACTTTCCTTAAAAATTTACATGTTGTCATTGATTTTAGACCATTGTTCAAGTCCGTACCTGTCTTTGAACAAAAGTATTTTCCTAAATTCTCATTGCAACTGTAAGAAAATGCATCTTATAATTTCATTTTCCTTTAATAGATACTTGTACAAAATCTGATGAGGAGATGGCATTTACTCATAACAATCAAAAGTGGATTTAGTCCCTTTTTTGAAAGAAACTATAAACTGGTACTGCAGCGTACATTGAACGGACTAAAACAGATATGACATAATAAAGAGTGCTTATTCCTTGATGAAAATGAGTAGGGTATGTTGTCAGTGGTGATGGGTGTTGAGGTCAAATTTTGTTCAAGGTACATAAATACTTGCAACTTCAAAAAGCTGACATCAGTTCACCGTGATCCCTTGCATTTATCCCCGAGTTGATTTCCATCCTTTGGGTTTATACCAGGTTCTATAGCTTTCTAAGGGATTCTCAGGGATGGACATTGACATAAGGACTTGCCAAAGCTCAGTCGGTAGAGCACCTACCTAGCAAGCAGGCGGTCTTGGTTCAAATCCTGATGAAATCCCATTTTCTTTGCTCATTTTTCAACTCAGAAGAGATGAAAACTTCCATTATATAGATGAAAATTTTGTGTCCTTGAACACTTGATACTCTGAAATTGATGATGTACATATATACTTTAAAAAAAAAAAATGGTCAAGAGTGCATAGTAAATTTATGTCATTGCTCATCAAAAACCTGGAGTCAGATATTCTCAAGAAAATCCAGTTTTTAATAAACCACTCAAGCCAGAACATAAGGCTTTTAAGGTGAAGTTAATCTCAAGTTGAGATAGCAACACAGGCATATTGAATTATGAGTATAAAATAAAAATGTCTCATAATCAATATTCATTAATTGACCTATCATGTTTTATGTAAAAATTAACATGTTGCACAAATTAGCAAAGATTCCATTTAACTTGAAAAGGAACTTATTTTTTAGACAAGTTTTGGTCATTACCCTTTTAATAAATGAGTCCAGATTTCCATTTTCCTCCCAATTTCCTACCATACTTTAGCACACCTGTCTCCATCTTTCTACTTTCACATCATGGGGCGACATAGAGGAGCAGATGTGGTTTCATGCTTAATTATAGAATGTGCTTTGAATTGGGAGTTCTTAGTTGGTATCCTATGTTTTAATCTTGTCTTTTCATAGTTAGAAGGGCATTGAATGTTATGAAGTAAATGAGTTAAAGGGGAAGTTCACCCGAGAATTTTATTGGTCTTAAAAAATGGAGAAAAATAATAGAAAAATACTAGTGAAAGTTTGAAGAAAATCGACCGAAAAATAGCGAAGTTATGAATATTTAAAGTTTTGATTTTGTGATGTCACGTGCGAGCAGCTCTCCCATTGGTTGTGTATGTAAATTCCATAAATTTGTCTTTTTGTCAAGGTTCTTGATAAAGGAATGGGTCAATTTGATATAGTCATATATATGAACATATGTTTGATGGTATATCGACCGCTCAGATGACATAATTAATTTCTTCTGAAAAAAAATGACATTTTATGGAATTTACACTACATAACACATAGGAGATCTGCTCGCATGTGACGTCACAGAATCAAAACTTTGAATATTCATAACTTCATCATATTTTGGTCGATTTTCTCCAAACCTTCACTCATATTTTTCTTTTATTTTTCTCCATTTTTCAAAACCAATTTAAATCCAGGGTGAACTTCCCCTTTAACACCCTACCCTTCCCGCAGACGGTTTGGTCATATGGCACTTGGTAAAAGGTGCAGTGTTCGGTGCACCTACTAGACAACAACAGAACTTTGCTTCCGACCCCTTTTAGAAACCAAAGATACAGTGTGTAGTTCAAGGAAATTAATTAAATTTTCTCTATCAATCTGGAAATATTCAATTTTGTTGCATACACTTATAGGTACCACTCTGAAGAAATATTCTTGTGAGCCTGCATTATTGCATATCTGAAAGAATAATGGGTTAGATGAAAAATCTTTTGTGATCTTTTGTGCCCCTCCGTAAAAGGCTTTGCGACTGGAAAGAGTGAAATGTTCAATCATAAAATTTGTTTTGTAAACTTGTTAAGTAATAAGTAGGGGGATTGTGATTGGTGTCACCATGGAGGAGAGAAACAAATAAGATATATAGGTTTGAAAGAACATAACATAAAATAAAATGATTTTGCAGACAAAGTTTGGGATTGCATTGCCCTTTAGTTGACACTTTGCTCCTGACAGGGAGTGATGACTTACTCAATTAATGTACATGTATGAACTCCCACATAGCCTCCCCGTAATACTGGCATGCACAGTGATTTAGCATTAATTTCATAACAAAGCTTAATCTCTGTTTTGTTCTATAAATGCAAACCACGGAAATTTGAGAGGTGCATGTCTTTGTAAGGGAAGTATAATCCCATTCAAACCGCACATGCTTAACGCGATCTTATTACTTTTCAGCCCCGAATGATATGGTCCAAATGATATATAATATTCTTCATACCCTAAAGCATCATTGTGCAATGAATTGATATCTTGCTCGAACCCCCTCCTTGAATAAAAGTTCATAGTTCAAGCGTGGCAAAATGCACGTAAAACACCCAACATTTGATATTTGTTGAAAGTATTTAACTTTGTATTTTGCTGAATTCTGAATTGGAATTGGAAGTTTAGTAGGCTGCACTGTATTCTAATTAATTTCACGCCTAAAATTTAGAATAACCCCAATCTTTTTAAAAATATTTAAAGAAATCTTTGTACAGTTTCAATTCACAAAGTGAATTCAATTCTTGGTTAACTTACTTTAATTTTAAGAACATTTTCTCTAAAAACAGCATTAACCAAAAACAAACTCATTTGAAAATTATTAATAATTAAGAAATTTTATGCAATTTCAGTTTTCATTATGAATTATATTATTATTAAATTCAGTTCCAAACACATTTTCTCTTTAAAAACAGCATCTTGGCTTGCTTTACCGCTAGGACTGAATGCTGGATTGCCTGAGGAAAGCTGAGATTAGTGGTAAGGGGCATTGACCATTCCGATGCTGTAGAACGATCGGCCGAGAGTGAGGGGCCGAGCTAGCCTCTAATTAGAACAATTACCTGATACTAATAGAGGTCTTTTCCATTCCTTCTGTTTGGTTACATTTGTAGAGATTTGAGTGACATTGTAAAGACATGAAAAGGATTAGTGTTTAATGGCCGGTGACGTTAGTTGGTTTCTAATTTGAAAAGGAAATTTACATTTCTTATTGCTGAGAAAAACGGGGGCTAGTAGGAAGCACGCTAGAGTAATGCACTAATTGCTGGTAAAGTGCTTGTGAGTAAAATCTAAATATTGTGTAAGTAACAGAAATACAATTTTAGATTTATTGGAAAAAATCTTTGCCACATAAATGCTTAAATAGGCTATTTTTGCCTCATAAATGCTAAAATAATTATGTGGCCCCAAGTAGATTCTTCATCTTTTCAAGATACTGTATTTTAAATTTGTTTACATTAGTTAGGCTATTGAGAGGCACAGGTTGTGAATTTTGATTAATATGATACATGATGAAGACTTTTTTGTGGAGGGGATGAAATGTATCTAGGCCTTCATCTTGCACCTTAGACGATATGGTATGATTTTTTTTAAATTATAATTTGTTAGGAGTTACGATAGTCTTTGGAAATTTAGATGAGGAAAATTAACTCAGTGTCATGATTTCTATCCCTTTTATTTTGACAGATTTTAAGCTCTGAACTAAATACATTAAACAAGGAATTGGACGGAAGACAGTGAAGAATTTGACCAAAACATACATACAAAACATACAGGTAGATTACATTAATGAGTAGAAAACTTGCAGTCTCGCAAAAGCAAAATGTCAAACACCCATCACTAATTCTGAATGGGGCTGTCATTGCCGGTATTTAAATAATGATTGCTTCTTGTTTTGAGGGTAAAAAAAACAAAAAAACACAAAAGACAAAAACAATGGTGAAGATCAATGCCTGGGATGATCTTGAAACTACAATTCCATGAGATGAAGTTTAGAGACACAGTCTCGGCAACATTACTAACAAAGATCTAGAAATACTATAACCTGCAAAATTATTAGTCATTATTTGTTGTTTCATATTTGTTTTTGTTTAATTTAGAATGCATAAATTCAAGAAGACAAAAAAACAAACTAACCCCCCCCCCCCAAAAAAAAAAAGACAATGCAAATATGGTACAAAATTATTTATATGAATTTTCATTTTGAGAAATGTTTCACTCAGTATTAGATTATACTTTGCTTGGTTCTTTTATTAAAAACACCTAACATAATTTACCCGGTTATTCTTTAGAATTTATTTAAAATAGGATGAATGTGTCACCTTGTAAAAAGACGAAAATCATTCTTTGTTTTAATACTCGGAGGTGTAAGTAATTAAAGCTAACCTGAGTCAACACCTTATTTGAGATCCTGTGAAAAACTCCTAACCGTGAAATAATTAGTTCTTTCTCCAAGCTTAATAAATACATCAGTCTTAATTTCTCTTATCATCAATGTCAATTAATCATCAGGAAACCCAAGAGAGACTTGGTCGTGCAGAGAGCTGTAAGCATTGGTGACTGTTTTGATTTATGTTTTCAGGAAGCCCTGAACTGCTATCCATCTCGGCCAGGCTCAGCCCACCGCTGAGACAGCACCGACACCCCCTCCTTGCACCTTCACTCAAAACCCTGACAGCAGCCGTAAAAACACTGGAAGCAGAGAGTGAGAAGTTAGCTTAGCCCCACCCACTGTGAGGATGACTGACACGTCCTTTTAGCCAATGAGAATGGAGTAAAGAGAGGACTGACTCAGAGCTTGGTAGGAGATTTCCTTGGTTCTTGGATTGGGGAAAGAGAAATCTTGGATTTGGGAAAGAGAAAGGGGTAGCGAGGAGAGAAGTTTAGTTGGAGTTTGTTTCTGTTTTCCTCATCGATCAAGACGTATTTTGTACCATCATGCCTGTGCTTGAAGAGAATCCACCTTTCAACCCTGGTGAGTGAGAATTTTTTAATGATTTCTCACAACTTTGATTTTTATAAACTTTGTGTTTCTTATTGAAATATTTATGTGGAATAACATTTTAATGATAAGTTCACATAGTTCTCCACTTTTGTTTTATTTTATAAATGCAATTTCTCTGCGAAAAGTTTGCAACTTTTATTTTATAATTGATATAATTTTTCCTCAAAGCAATTATTTGGAATCACAATGTTTTTATTATTCAAATACTGGATTGCTTTTGCTCTTGAACTGAAATTATTTTCTTGATGTTAAATTAGAATTTGTGCAGTTTTTATTAATACATATTCTTAATTTTTTTAATTGAAATATACTGGAAACACAATTTATCTGTGTTCAAATCATAGATTTGCATGATCCATTACTTTAAATATCTTCCTGAGCACTGTAAAAATACAAGTTTGCTATTCTGAAAATTACATGTAAATATTGTTTCTCCTCAAAACAGTCATTTGGAATAACAATTCGTTGATTGTTTGAATTAAAGTGTTAGATCGATACTGCATTGCTTTTATTATTGAAGTAAAATTATTTTTCTGTTACAAGTGAAAATGAGATTTTGTTATTAAAACTAACGTTATTGTTGCTCATAGAAGCAATCATTTTAAATCCTAATATATTTATAGTTAAAATGAAGGGTGCAGATATTGATACTGGAATGCTTTTTTTCTTCAAATTAAATTACTTTCATGTTTTCGAAATAAGAGTTTTCACTTAAATATAATTTTGTTGTTGTTTGCTTTCTACATGTATTTGTTTGATCATTTTCTGAACTAAAAATTCACCAGTCATTTATCTGAATTTACAACAAGAGATTAGTATTGTATTCATGTATTTCAATTCTCTCATTTGTTACATGTATATGTACCATTATCATGTCTGTGAATATCATTCAAATCCCTATTTTCTGATTATGGATATAACATAAACTTAATTTTTGAAATCTGACAAGATTGCTTGGACCCTGAAATAAAAGTTTATAATTCATATTATTTGGGAGTTCCTATTGCAAAATTTTTCTTTTCTCTATCATTATTTTCCCCTTGAGAACATGATAACTTTTGCTAATCCTTAATACTTCAAAACCACAAAGATATCCTATGGACAAAACACTCAATTCTTGGCAAGACTCCTTGTAATGTACATTGTATTGTGTTGGGGAAAAATAGAAATGTAAATAAATAAGCCTAATTCATGACAAAAATATGCCATTGTTTTATTCCATGTAATCCGTCGCACTGCCACTGTTTACGGAATTAAACTGGGGTTAATGTATAGCTGAATTTGAAGGAACACTTGTAGTCGCTGACCTTAATAATCGATCATATTTTTTTTTTCGGTATCAGTATTGGACCAATTGGAAAATGCTTCATAAAACACTATACATTTAAATCAGAGCAACGAACAATGGGATCTGAATATCATAGAAAACTTATAAAGTCGCAGATGTAATATTTGCTCTTTTACTGCAGTAATTCTTGAGGGGTGCTCTTTGCTTGATTTAATATTTTCCATTTCCCGCTCTCACATCTGTTAATGCTTTGAGGGCTTCTTGTTTTGACAAACTTGCCCGCCGATTCTCTCTCGCTAGAGTGCTCCGAATGACAGCCCCAGAACCTGAGCAAATACTTGTCATAAACAGATTAAAATGGCTATTTCCTTTCTCTCTATTCAACTTTAAACTAGTGTTGTGTAAGTTGGTGAGAGAGGGATGATACTGTTGACAGTTAAGTGTAGAGTGATGAACCATTTGTATATTTGTGACCTATTTTTTTTTTTCATTTATGAAACTTACAAAATGTTCATACACATTTATCCTTCCACTCAAAATTCTCTTAACAGATATTATATATTTATGTAGTTGACTAATGTTTTTTTAAAGAAAGATAATAGAAAGAAAGGTAATTTTTACACTGTAAAAGCTTTGTTTATAATATTTTAATAATGGGTAAATACATTCAAGACAGTCACTCAAACATCATTGTTTTAAATTTCAAACAACCTTGATACAATTTTAAACAACCAAAGTTGCATATTACATTTGAATTCCAATTTTCAATTTTGTTTCTTAATAATTTATTATTGAATGCATGTTCATACATTGTATGTCTATACATGTACATGTACATTCCATCCATGGATTTGGCATGGGTAATTAGAGCTGATTATAGTAATCTGAATAGGCCAATTTAAATATTGATTCAAACCTCAGGATTAAGGCTTAAATCCATTGTGTGTATAGATGTGGAAAATACACAATCATTTGAGCTGACCAGGATTTCATTCTGAATAATGAAAACAAAATCAGGGATTTAATTGTATTTGGAATTTCTTGATTTGTTTGTGCAAAACATATATTCAAGCCAATATATTGGTGGAGGATTTATCTCTGCTGAGAATCAGAGGCTTACATCACGTTGATATTTCAGATTTTAATTGCCCTTTTAAAAATTCTATGCATATTTCCAAATATTTGTACAGATTGTAGCGTCAATATTCATGAGCATAACTGGTTCTTAGTGAACCCACTCTTAGTAGTTGCTGTATCCAGACCCTTGACCGCTTGATGCGAAATATTATTGGTCTTGGATGTATGTACGCATTGTAAGACAGGTTGCTGTATTTGGCAGTATACAGGAATCATATCATCTCTCACAACATATGTTTGAAATACTCCAACTGGTAAAAAAAGGTTATTGTAAAGTATTCTCTTGCATTCTAGACAGTGAAATATGTCTTTATAAATTTATTTTAACAATGCAATAGCCATGCATGTATATATGGAACTTTTAAAAGAGCTTTAAATTTCCTCAGAAGTATACTCCCAGAGAAGTAATTCAATATGTCCAGAATAGGAAAGAGATAAAAGGGGAAGGGGTGGGGGTGTGATAAATAATAAGCTGCTACATAGTTGGGAGACACAGCGACGATGACATTTAAAGGTCTAGATGATAAGACTAGCAAGCACTCATCAATCCAGATTGGACTCTCAGCTTGCAAAGCCAGTCTGGTATGCTGAGCGATTATTTACAAAGAGTACTATACCGCTGGCCGTCATCAATAGCAGCGTCAATAATACAGCAGTTGTAGGCGCATCTACATGTAGAGCACTGGTATCTTGCAATTTCCTCCATTTCTAAGATGTTTGTATCTGCTTTTTGAGATTTACTCCATGTTCTGAGCGCCGATTATTATTGTTTTGGAGAGAAACCCTGTGTAGGGGACAAGGTGTGAATGGGTAGGTTAGCTTTGTTCAAACTTGATTGTCTTGTATTGATTTCCATGTACTATTGTCTGTGTCTTTTCTCATGTATTGTGTAACGATGGCATGCCATAGACCATACATGCACTGTTCCTGTTCATATTGGTACAATGTACATGTACTACTAGAAAAACAACTCCCAATTTTTTTCAGCATACTTACATATGTACATACTTGATCCAGGAAGTTTGTATGGGAAGTCCTAAATTTATGTCCAATTCCTATATGCTATGTTTGCATTATTACATTGGCCTCTTTTTTGATAAAATAAACATGTATGTTGCTAGTTTATGACAGAATATACATTGTAAATAAATGATTTTATGATATCAACAATGTCATTACTTGAAATCCAGTGGCAGAGACAAATTTATCAGGGTTATTTCAAACTAACTTTGCAAATTCTCCTTATTTCAAGCAGTTGAATAGAAAAATGTTCGGGCCAAAATGTTTATTGTTTTTTCTCTTGGTCATACACAATAAGAATATTAAAGATGTCTGGACAATTAAAATTAGCATATATAGTTCCATTTTCTACCATTTGTTAACTAAAGTAAAGCTTTAAAAAAATTAATTAAATTTTTGTGCGAGATAGCAGATGATAAAGTCACCAGACACAAGATCTGGAATGTAACTTATAATCCGTCTGCGCAAAATACAAATGATCTCAAGTTGCGTTGTTTGAGCAGCCTGTTAAGTAGTTATTTACGATGATAATCTTAACACGTCTCATCTTCAGTTCAATGTTTTCACCATTTATTAACCACCATTCGAAAATATAGCTTTCCAAAGAAGTTTGATATTTGTGTGAGGAAGCAGTGTAGTCACCAGACAAAAGATCTGGAATGTACATGTAACTCAAATAACAATTTGTCTACAGGTGCAACATATCTGCAATGTAACTTAAATTATAATTTGTCTGCACAGAATACAAATTATCTCAAGTTATGTCCTCGCAGCAGCCTGTGAAGCAGTTATTTATGATGGTAATCTTAACACGTCTCATTGCCTGGGTAATGCATCAAAATAACGAGAGCAGGTGCTCTAATGATGTCATCCAAGATGATATACCATCCAGGATGCACCTACCAGAGGGGTTTGTCATCAAAGAGATGCTTCGAGGATGGGAGGGTGTAAAGCCCTAGACCGCGGCAGAGATACTAACCTTACGGAATAATTAGAACATTAGAAATAAGAACGCGAATAAGGCAAAAGAATAACAGCTGAACCGAATGACTTCTCATAAGAACAAGCATGAATAATTTCAATGTATATTCATATCAATAGATTTCTTTTTCTTGTGACCAAAAAATTAGTTTCAGCTGCTTCAACTATTTGCTTTATTCGGTTTCAAATTTTTAATTATTCTGTAGTTGTGGCATCTCTGCTGCTGATGCCATAGTCACAATAGTTCGTACACTTTTCTGCTTCAGGTTTCTCAGAAAATCTTTGCATTAGGTCGAGGGGAGTTTACCCTATTTCAAGAGTTTAGGAGATATCTCACTGAGTGGCTTATTCTTGGGAAGGTTGCGAATGATAGGTCTAGCCACCTCTGTTTCAGTAGGTATCAATATGATGCATTTTATTGTAATGTGCTTGCCTAACAAAGCAGTAAGTAACAAAAAAAAAATGTGTTGTGTTGATACTTACTGTTCACGGAGTCGGATAGACTATCTATGTATGGCTCTGTGTTCATTTGCAACATTCGCAAGCATTTGTCGCTTAGTGAGATACCCCTTTACGTCCTTCTTGTGCCTCAGTAGGTGAAGTATGCATGTCCATGTAAGATAAAAAATGTATACATGTTCATCTTAAAGGTTTCAGCAAACCGCCCACCTTGTAACAACATCCACAAGAAACATCATCTGATGAGTCCTTGCCTGTCATATTTGTCCTCTAAATTTCCATCCTTGCATAATTGTCTTCTTCCTGCCAATAAACAAACATATAAACATAAATATTCATATTCCCTTCCACTTCTCCTCCTCTTCTATCTTTCTTCGTGAGAAAAAATGTTATAACACCACATCCAATTAGAAACATCCGCTTTCCAGTGGAAAATCAATAAGATGATTGCAATCCACGTACTAATATTGATTCCTGTAATGCAGATACCGTCTGATGAGAGGTAGAACGGCATTTAGTTTGTCACCGTCATAACGGCCCTCTGGCTCTGAAAAGATGATGTATCATACTCTCAAGTTCAATCTTAAAGTTTTAATGTTACAAGCTATGAATTTGCTTATAGGTTTTACAGTGATGTTGTGCAGTCTGCATATATGGGTACTGTATGTAGGTGGTTATTTTCGCAGTGATTTTATCTTTGTGAAAAATTCCACTTCAACAACTAAGTCTATTTATAAAAACATCCCAAAATTTGTGAAATTATCCACTTGCAAATTTCTCCAACTGGTCCCTAATTGCAAAATTATCTGTTCATTAAAATATTGGCTTGTACAGTATATGGTTAGATTTTATTGTTCAAAGTGCACTAATTGCCTTTTTATTCAGTTGTAGTCTATATAATGTATGTGGGCATCTACCACAGTGAAAGTGCTCTTTTTAACTAATTTATCGGTTACTTGAATCAGCCTTCACTTAGTTGATTAGATGTTAATTGAAATTTTGACTGATATGGAGATGTGACTAATACCCCTGATCAGAGAGTAATGTAATCGGTATCTTTGCGTACACATATTTTCATTGATGTAGACTGATAGGCTGTAGACGAGATGATAATTATGTAATTTTGGGGATTGTTTCAAAGTATAAGTAGCCTTATATTGATTTTTTTGGTGGAGATGGACTCATTAAATTTGCAAAAATAACCACTTCTACAGTAATCTGTTTGAGATTTTGTACATGTCATCACAATACAGCGGAACTTCCTCAATCTAAAGGACAATAATCTCAAGGAGCCTGAAGTCCATATGAGGACAACCATCCTCCCTAATCTATTAGCATCCAACCGCAGGTGGATTAGTTGTTACCTTGTTGGTGCTGACATCTTCTATTCTATGGTAGCATATACAGTGTAGGCTTGTTCACACTCAACTGTAGTGAATAACTGAGGACAACGGACCTCACTAATCTATTAGCATCTTACTGCAGGGGGATTAGTTGTTACCTTGTTGCCCATGTAAGGTGATGACATATTCTATTCTATGGCAGAATAGGCTTGTTCACACTTAGCAAATGCAGCACTGGAACCTCTGGTCCTTGATGATGACAACTGTTCTTGCTCATCCATGAGGATCCTACCTCGGGTTGTCAGAGGGATTAGTTGCTATGTTGGTCTTGCATTATCTCTAACTATTGCGCTGCAATTGATGGACTGATTCACATTTAAAATCAAATGCAACTTAATCTCTCATCCTCATCAGGACAGCAGTCTTTGCTACGTACATACATTGTACTTGTACCTCGGGTTGTCAGGTGGTCTACATGGAGTTGTTACGTGGTCTACATGGAGTTGTTACATCTGTGTCCTGTAATGTAAAGAGTTATGATCAATTGCAAATTTGAAGCAACCATTCTGATTATTTCAAAGTACTTGAAACTTTATGCAAGAAGTCTATGCAACAAGGATACAGATTGGTTACTCTTGATTTGCAATTGATCGTAACTCTTATTACAGGGGACTGGTTATACCTTGTTGGCCTTGAATGTTGCTGACCAGTACATCATCGCCTTCAATGAAGGCTTAATTAATGGGCCTATTCACACTTACCGGTATGCAATGAATCTCTTATTCCTTGCTTTAATATCCACTAGCATCCTGCCTCAGGTTGTCTTGTGGATTAGTTGTAAACCTTGTTGCCCTGTAAGGTGCTGACATCTCACCTCATCCTCTTCTAAATTAGTGACTCAAATCAACCCTTAATGCCATCATGATAGATGCTTAATTGCTTTAAGGCCCACTTACACGTAACAAAATCGGTAACTTGTGGCCTGTTTCTCGAAACCATCAAGCCTTAAGATCTTGGACTACCGATAGGGACACATGTTGTAGAATTAACATACTTTTTAATGGGATGTACCGAACTTAGACTTATGACACTTTCGAGAAACAGGCCCTTGGCGAATTTTAGTGTGTGACCAGCGAAATGGAGACAAGAAAACTCTTACAGGAGAGTTAATAGTATCATTTAAAAAATATATTATGATGGAAGAAACTTCTATAATTCTGAAAGGACCTGAGCTGGTGTAAGCACTGAGCAGACGTCATGCTGAAAATCCTAGAAATGAGGAAACCAACTGTCCTTGGGTGTTATCTACTGGCTAGGAGAAGGTGCTCTAGCATCCTCAAAAGGAAAACTGATACCAGCCCGCTTCCTTGAGGTAAATGACTTGTCAGCGTACAATTTGACAAGTTTGCCAAAAATGCTGACCACTAACGGAAACGTAGCCAAATTAATGAGTGGGCACTAAATTATACAGTAAATTTCAAAAGATGTGAAGGGTGTTTGTTGATTTTAAGACGGAAAGCACCAAAAATGATATCTTTACTGGCACCTAAATCACCAAAAAGGCAAAAACAGTAAGATTTTCAGAAGCAGCAAGTGCTTTTGCAAGAACAGCATTCTGAGTAAGATTTTGGAAGCACAACAAAATACCATTTGGCAGCATATTACTATTTTTATACCCATTATATTAATATCTTCAATGATGTTATTTAAAGTACATTGTATATATTTTCATAATAATTATTTGGAAACAATGGTGAAGAGAATGCTGAACATCCCCTTTTATTGGAGTATAGTCTTGCAGAATAGAAGGACACCAAGTAATTGCCTGTATTTTCTAAGCTTAGAAGAGACTTAAATTCTGAAAATTGATACCAGTGATATATCTATTGTATCAGGAGTATTGTGTTGTGTTGTATTGCCGATCAATGTATAACATGTACATCATTCAAAGCATAGTACAAAGTTATATGAAGCTCCTTGACATTTACTTGCAGATTTTTCATCTGATTAGCGAGTCTTTGGTTAACTTAGATAAGCTCGGGGTACTTGCCTTTTTCTTTGCTTTATCTCTATGGATGTAGTATTTGTTTCTAAGCCCAACCTGTGATTATTCCAACCTTTGGAATGAGCTAATCCCCCTTAATCCAGGATCGGATTGGATTAGGAAGGTAATGTTTTAGTCATGTGTCATCGCTTGGAGGAAAGATCAGTATCTTGTTGTCGACAGTGAGCTCATCCGAAGCAGCTCGACTCGAGTCGTCTACAAGAGCCACTTGTGAGGTAGATGCATCAACAGAATTGTTGAGCGTCATTCTGAAGCACTTCTTTGCATAAATTAGAGCCATTCAATTCATACATGTATAAAACTAAAGACATGGCTCAAAGAGGTTTTTATTATCTATTTTGTAGTTTATGATCCCCCATTTGCCCTGTCTTTAATTTTATATTAATTATCAAAGATTTTCTGATCAGAATTGGGGCTGGTAATGTTGTTGGCTTTTATTTGGTAGTATTGTGTCCAGGGTTGAAATTTATACAATGTAATTTGGCCAAGAATTTGATCATGTCATGATCAAGGCCTTCCAGGGGTTTGTCAGCCGTAGTGTTAGAGAAGATGGTACATGAAAATTATTAAAAACATGAGTCCTATTCATTTTTGCAACTCTGAGATTTAATTCTTTTAGTTGCAAAAATTAATAGGACTCATGTATTTAATACTTTTCATGTACCATCTTCTCTAACACTACGGCTGACAAACCCCTGGAAGGCCTTGATCATGACATGATCAAATTCTTGGCCAAATTACATTGTATAAATTTCAACCCTGGACACAATACTACCAAATAAAAGCCAACAACATTACCAGCCCCAATTCTGATGCCTTCCATGCATCTGTCTATACCTGTAGTCATGGCATTGACATTGTTAAGAAAGTTGTGGGTTTTTAGCGTGGGTCATAAGTGGCTCCCTGAGGTGTTGAACAGAAAGGCTAATAAGAATGTTCTGTTTACCCAGAATTCCCAGCAGGATCATGAATCCTACAACTTCCCTCGTGAGATGTTGTAAACAAACTGTGTCATCTTTCCAAATAATGTTTCTCTGTTGTATTACGCATTGGAATGATAACCAATGCCATAGTCTAATAGCAATCGCCTAAGTCTATGAAAGTACAGGTCTGACTGACATCAATTTCAAAGTTGATTGCAGCTAGTCAAATGAGCTCTTCTCCTTTTATTTGTCCAACTGAGCTCAGTCAACTTCTGTATTTACATGACATGTCTTGAAGATTTGATTGTGACATTGTGTAGTAATATTATTGTATATTAATATTTCTTAGACAGCTCCATGTGTTAAAGTTTCTGCAGCGAGACATGTCTTTGCTTCGTGCCAAATAAAAGGAATAAATCTAAATTGATACATTTTAACATGTGAAGATTTGGATGTCTGTAGAATCTAGCTTGACCTCATGACGTGACCGTCCAGTCAGTCTTGGACCAGTGATATTCTGTCCCACTCTTGTCTGTAGGGTCTATTTGTTTTCAACCGTATTACTTCACTCTGTAGACCTACTGCGCATTGTAACATGTTTACATATTAATGTCTTTAGAATATAGCTTGATATGACCTTACGAGGTGACCGTCCAGTCAGTTTTGGACCAGTGGATATCCTGTATCACTCTCATCCTTGCCTTTGTATTCTTCTTATTTAGAGAACTAATTAGATTTAGGCCCAGACTAAGTTGTTTTGACTGGACTACATACATTGACCTTGTTATCATCCAAGACTAATTCTGAGTGTTGGTCAAGCAATGGACCTACCTGTAGTTTGAAAATATTACTACATGTAGGTCTTTGGGCAAACTCTCTGTTCTGTGGCATTTCTCTTTAAAATATACATTCTCTAATTAAGTAGAAATTGAATGAATATGGAAATTCCTTTTGTCCATAGGAATTTGAATACTTGCCTGTCCTAACCACCCTAACTCATGTAAGAGGGTTTTTGGTGCATTTAATTGAATTTAACATAGTTGGTTTTTCAAACTTCTGACAACTTTCAGTCACATTGTATAAAAAAAAAGAAGATATGAGATGATATAAATTTAGTGTGAATCATGTAAAACGCAAATTTATGTAGTCATTTTATTTCAGGATGGCCATATTCACTCCCCTACTTGTAAGTTTGGTTACACCCTGCAAGACACAACAATCTGATACCATGTTACCAAATAAGTAACCCAATTTGTATTATTTAAATGTAATATTGATAATATATTCAGACTCTGTTTTGAATACTATTACCTGAGCCAGCTTGTCCTATATATACTTGCACTATGATATGATTGGAACTCTGTGCATACTTGAGATTACTAGGATAGTGAAATAAAAAGATCCATCATCATACCTGTGCATTTAGTTTCAATAGAGGAAACATTCAAGTCAAGGTTGTGTGCTAAGTCTGTCAAGAGCTTGCTGTATGTTGATAAATGGTGAATCATAAAGCTATTTGTCATCCGATCAACTTTGAAAATAAATATTTGATGTTTGAAACTTGATTGATGTAACGAGATACAAGCAAACATTCGCCATGAAAAAACATTTTAAGTGGGTGTTTTTTTCCCCATTTGCTTTCTCATATACATTGTATTTACATTTACCTATTACCTATTACCTATTCTGTCATTCATGCATTAGTCCCAGGTAAACTAAGTGGAAAGTGGCATTTGAATTTTAAATGTAATTCCACACACAGGATGAATATGAAATCAATTTTCTCAGCTTGAATCTCCCACTCTTTGTTGAAGCACGAGCGCTCCACTGAAATGTGGTTTATTATGAACATGGAGCGCATCAGACATAATCTTTTAAAAGTGCTTGTGATCAGAAATTCAGGCTGAAATTCCTTTAATATTTAATCTCTCTCTCTCTCTTTCTTTTCCCTCTTTCTATGATTATTTAAGCCCATGTAACTTTATTCGGAGATGTTCCGGCATGTAGCTTAATCGGCCGTTGTTGTTATGGTATCTTTATAAGGGCCTGCTGCTTACCTTTGACTTTTGTTTGAGGATGTTTTTCAGAGTGGCTCATAAGCCTGTGGCCATCCATCATTCCACTATTATGATGAGGTGTGCACAACAGTATACATTCCCTCTAAAACTCATCCCATATTTTAAACAAGCCAAGCTCCTGGGCACAATGCAGTAATTGCCTCATCTTAAAGTTGAGTTTCATTAGAGTTATGTCACAAGTAGGTGCTTGAATTTCAAGCTCCTAAATTGACTCTCCTTTTCCAATTTGCACTCTCATCTTTATTTGGTCCCTTCATCTACTTCAAAATATTACAAACTTTAAGAAAATTGGTTAACATATTTGAACAAGTGAAAGCAGCGTTTAGTAGTTAATAAAAAAAATATATATGGGGGGGGGGTGGAAGAGGGCTTCATTTTTTTATACAGAACCTAAGTATTGCAATCCAAACCCCCTTATAAAGACAATTTAGGAGACTGGACTCATTCCCCCTTTAACTAGATGCAATCACACCTTGTAAGTCATCCTGAGATGTGACAAGATACCACTCGATCTGGAATGGACTGTCCGTGCGTGCTCTCATCCAGTAAATTGGCCTAACAAGAGAGGCTGAATCCTGATTGATTTCCAATCGTAGACCTTATGCCGAGTTGCTGCAGCCAATCTGAGATCTCCCATGGGCTTGATTATCAATTACAATTGAGATGACTGCCATTTAGATGAATAGTTGCAACTGTCTGCACTGAGAAGAACAGATATTAAATGGATTGAGCTCTCTTAGTAGAGTCATCCAGTTTTGTATCTGTTCATTTGTATAATCTTATTTGTGTTTGGGATTAAAAACATACATCCTCCTATAGAAAGGAGCATGGGAGAATGAGAATTTTTTTGTTGCTTTCCAAATAGTCTCTGAAACATTTTTACTGAATGTACATTATTTTTTTAATTGAAGTAAATCATGAATACAAGCATCTCCTGCGCCATTTCATTGTAAAGACTAAATCTTTTTTGCTGTTCAAAGAAAAGACTTTAACATCTTCTTTGTTGTTTCTTTATGTTATATTCACAGCTCTGCAACAATTGCTTGGCTGTCTAGACCAGATATGTGGAACCATAGGAGAAAGGCATGAGAACCAAATGTTCCTGAGGAATCTCTTGAACAACAAGGAACTTGCAGCACTTTGTCAGGTAAACCACTGTACCCCTCCCCCTCCACTGCCTGCCCCCTCGCCCCCTAAAAAAAAAAAGTAATTAAAATTTAAACAGGAGCATGATGTATGCAAAGTTTACTCAGATGTAAGATCAAGGCCCCATGGCATAAAACTTTCCTAAAAATTTCATGGTATTTCATCCAATAATTGTATCTACCATGGTGACACTGCTCAACAGCAAAATTTTTCAAGGATTCCATTAAAGTTGGCATTAATTGCAATGAGATTCTCGTGGACACTTTAAAAAAAAAAGGTAACGTGAAGCCCCAATTTTAGTCCAGCAGTAAACAAATCGACATAGGTGCGGATGTGATATGCTCCTGAAAAATCCTTGAAAATTCGCAATAAAGTAAAAACTGTAAGAAATTAATAAGCTTTCTGTGAAAGACTTAAAGTAATTTTGACATCAGTTGCTGACGCTTTTTGCCAACATGTATAAGTACGTGTACTTACACATTCCCTGATCCCAATACGTGTTCACATGTACCTTGTTAGAAGGTCATGAAGTGTAATTAAAATCATGTAGTGAAAGGAAACAGTGTAGCAATCAATAAGGTGATAAAGAGGGCATGACTTGTTTGGTTTCGATGGGAAAAAAATAAAAATGTCGATCCCACGTGCCGGGGGAAAGTAGTAAAAATGTGTTTCCTCTAAGGACTCATATTGATGCGTTGCCTAATTTAGTCGCAAGCCTTCCCGGGAGGAATTTTAACTAGTTGCGTTACTCTCGGAAAGGATGGATGTCTAATTAATTTAGCAGACTGGGGACGAACTGATCAATAATACACTGCCAACACACTGTTCATGTGAAAGTGAATCCCATATGGCCAACTAAATGTACTTTTATATTGTAAACAGCCTGAAGCAGGTATGGGATGTCCTGTGGTTTGTGTACAAGTGTAGATGGTTAATTATACTGGAAGTTAAAACTAAACTCGAGGACTTGGATGGAACTAAATGCTGTATTTCCGGAGAACCCATGTAAACAAGTTCGATTCTCGTATTCTCAACCAAATTCATCGAATTTACTGATATACTTTTAAGTATGAAACAGTTAACTTAAATATATGAAATAATATTTCCTGTCATTAGAAGAATCAGTATTACCTTTGATATGTGAAACCCTATATCCTCTTGAGGAATACATTGGGTATTACCTTCCTTTAAAAAGAAAAGAATTTCAACACATACTGTCTTGTTGATTCAGAAAGCTGTAAGGAAGGGATTATGGCTGTAATTATAAAGAGAAAATGTGAGTTTCTCATTTTCGTCTGAGGTGTTTGGATTTTCATGTAGCTTACAATATAGGTTTAAAAATAAAGTTAAATCTTGATAACTGAAAGATGTAAGCATTTAGAATATGGCATTATAGTTGTTAGGCAAAAATACACCAATTTGTTTGGAGAGAATCATACCAAGTTTGCAAATATCATCCAATACTTATTTAAAAAAAGAAATATCTTGAAAGAATTGAGTGATGTTTCCTGTCAAATGCATAGATGGTTCCTGTTACCAGAGAGGAAAGTTCAATGTTAGGATCACATTTCGGCTTCCCTTCTTTCCTTACTTCTATATTTGTCTTGGAAGATCATCCTCTTCATGATGTGATACAGTGTGATGCTCGTGACTGATATGAGTGTCATCGCATTGAAGAATAGAGAAGATGATGCAACCATAGCAGTTTCCGGCTGACGATGTTAATTTTCATTAGTAATAATAATAATAATAACAATAATTAGCAAAATGCTTAATAATATGCATATCTGATACAGATTCAATTCTGCTTTTTGCAATGGTAATAATCATGATGAATAATAGTTATAATCATGTGATGATGATTACAATGATGTTGATGATTAGGACCTACATTGCATGATGATGATTAAGAATGTAGCAAACCCCCCCCCCCAAAAAAAAAAAAAAAAAAAAAAAAAAAAAAAAAAAAAAAAAAAAAAAAAAAAAAAAAAAAAAAAAAATAATAATAAAATAAAATAAAATAAAATAAAATAAAATAAATAAATAAAATATAAAAAAAATAAAAATAAAAATAATAATAATTGCTGTTAAATTATATAACTTTTTCACATCATACATAAATAACAAGAATATTTTTAATGACTCCTCCCATCTCTCTTTAAGATTGATATCATGATTTTTTGAGGATGCCTTGACAAGCAGCAATCCTTTTGCTTTTCCTATCTACATTATTAGTGTGTAAATTGTTAACTTTTTTCATTTGTATGATAGTAAGTTCTCGATGTATTTTACATTTGGCATGTACATGTGGATGTGACTCATCATTTCATGGATGTTCCTTCTTTCCTCCTTCAATATCATCCATATTTATTTTGACACTTGTAATTCAGCATTCTTATGAAGATCATAGATTACCCATCTTCCTGTCAAATGCAAGAAAATAGAAAGCTATAGGAGGAAAAAAGGATGAGAATTTCATTTTCCTTTTGACAACAGTTTTCATTTTTCTTCACTGGATCCAGACTTCCTGACAGACAAATGGATTCCCTGTTTTAAAGGATAGTTTGATGTTAGCTGCATGTTGAAGAAGCTTCCCATCTTCTGCTGACGATGAATTTGTCACGATGAAGCATTCTCGGGACCCAAGTTGATCCTGAGACATCCTGACAGATGGAGAAAGTGTCGCCATCGTGAGACGACTTAGTACTCATCGAATATTCATGCATTTCATTAGTCGCTGGGTGATGACTTTGACGCATTGAGCTTTATCCCTACAGCATTGAATTCACTTCCCCAACAGATGTAGAAAGGCTTATTCAACACATAAACATGATTACTTCATTTGTCATGCTAATCTCAAGTTTAACCCATTTGTTGCCATAGGAATGTAGAGTAACATATAGATGTGATTTACTTGGTCAGAGAGGGGTTAAGGAGAAGTTGACTTGAATTTTGACTGGAGCCAATTAGCTGTTGCTTGACTTACTTGTAGATTTCCTGTTGCACGAACGGGAGTCATGAATAGAGCTTTTGGATTTAACCTAAAGAACAATCATAAAACAGACTGATAAAGTAAAATTATGAATATGTATAAAGCTGTATGACTAATTGTAGCACTGAGATTCATGTTAAATTGTTTTGTTGTTGAAGAGAGATTCCGCAGAGTTTACCAACATACTATATTTAGAACTGATGATAACAGCAATCATTTAGATAATTTTCGATGACATTTACAAAAAGTATTGACAGGATACTGTAAAAAGCTAACTTTTCATGTAACCAACTTGCCAACCAGAATGTGACTCAGAGAATGTCTTAATGAAGATCTCTTCTTTAATTGTATGATTTACTGATCCCAATTTAGTGTGGGGAACAAGTTATCACAGAAGATAACACCTCTAGGAAAGCATTTTTTTAGAACTTCCAAAGAAATCAATCTTCCAGTTTGGTTTGTTATTACAATTGGGTAATGCAAGTCTGTGTTTCCTCTTCCTGCCTCTTCTGATACCCAGTATACACATCTTTCATTGTGTTTTCTTCACTTATTAATGATTGATGGATAATTTTTTTAATCAGTTTAAAAACAGTACAGAGAAAATTCAAGCAAAAAAAAAAATAAATAAAAATTCTTCATGCATGCACTGTCGAGAAAGTTTAGAATTGAATCCTTAACATATTAACAAACAAGTAATGATAACATACTATTTCCTGTTTGTTATTTATTTATTTGTTCTGCAGGCTCATTCAGTGATTGAAGATTTTGATGACCGGAAGTACCCACCGGCTGACAACAATGCTTTCCAAATGCTGTATGAGGTAATAAAATCAATGTTTTCATTTGAATGAAGCTCATCAATATTTTGTATTTCTAACTTTCTTTCCATACTGTCTCACCAATATTGCAAAGGGACTCGAAGTATTCCAATGTAAATTAAAAAAAAAAAAAATGAAGGGAATTGAATGACAATTACACATTTTTTAATTTATAATTTGGGAAAGTTTATCATAGTAAAAATTGCTGCCATTGGGTGCTTTGTCTAATTTTGTTTATAATTTTTTTGGGGGGTGCATAAAATATCTTGTCATATGTCATTCAGATTACCATGTGGCAATGTGAGTTAGAGTTGAAAGAGATTAGTTTATTTATTCATCGTAACTAATCTAAAGGGCAGCCTTCTTCCAAGCACAATTATCAATTTCCTGATTTTGATAAAATAAACATTTCCACTCCAGCATTTTCTAGTGGGAAGGACTAAATCTTACTCAAACCTCAAAACCTTCAATTCAATTGAATATATGCATTGAAAGTTGAGGTCATTTTAGGTCAGAATGAGCAGAAAATTCTCCTTTCTCGCTCTCATAGAGGTTGTGAAATACAACTTATTTATTCTTAAAACCATGACCTGACATATGAAACACTCCTGGCTAATTAAGAATCTCCCTCTTCTAAATCATAAATCACTCCTGACTTGTTTACAAGGTTCCTTCACCTGTTTATTTTTGTACCCCTATCGGAAACCTCTAGATGGGGGGAGACACTAGCCCAATTAATTGCTCCCTTATATTTAGCTACTCACCCCTCTTAATCTCACTTGTCAATAAGTTCAATAAGTGATGGTCAGCTTTATGCATTAATGAAAACGTGGAGAAATAAATTAATTTGAATAGAGAGAGGATAAATGAGTCTTTTCTTTTTCTTTGTCACTGAGTCAAGTCACTTCTGTATTTACATGACATGTCTTGAAGATTTGATGTACCATTGTTAGTAATATTATTTTATTACATATTTCTTAGACAGCTCTGTGTTAAGTTTCTGCGGAGCGAGACAAGTCTTGCTTCGTGCCAAATAAATCTGTAGAATCTAGCTTGACATGAGGTGAGCCGTCAGGTCTTGGACGAGTGATATTCTGTCCCACTTTGTCTGTAGGGTCTATTTGTTTTCACTATTACGTCACTCTGTAGACTACTGGCATTGTAACATGTTTTCATATTAATGTCTGTAGATCTAGCGCTTGACATGACCTTACGAGGTGACGTCCAGTCAGTTTTGGACCAGTGGATTCCTGTATCACTCTTCGCGCCTTTGTATTCTTCTTATTTAGTGAACTAATTAGATTTAGCCAGACTAAGTTTGTTGACTGGACTACATACATTGACTTGTTATCATCAAGACTAATTCTGAGTGTTGGTCAAGCATGGACCATGTCTTTGAATATTATTAACTGTAGGTCTTGGGCAAACCTCTGTTCTTTTGGCATTTCTCTTTAAAATATACATTCTCGTAAATTGAATGAATATGGAGATTCCTTTTGTCATAGGAATTTGAATACTGTGTCTTAACCACCCAACTCATGTAAGAGGGTTTTTGGTGCATTTTAATTGAATTAACACGTTGGTTTTCAAAACTTCTGACAACTTTAGTCACTTATGTAAAAAAAAGAAGATATGAGATGATATAAATTTAGTGTGAATTCATGTAAACGCAAATTTATGTAGTCATTTATTTCAGGAGATGGCCATATTCACTCCCCTACTTGTAAGTTTGGTTAACCCTGAGGACACAACACTGATACCATCTAACCAAATAAGTAACCCAATTTGTATTATTTAAATGTTATTGATAATTATATTCAGACTCTGTTTGAATACTATGACCTGTGAAGCCAGCTTGTTCCTATATATACTTGCACTATGATATGATTGGAACTCTGTGCATACTTGAGATTACTGAGGATAGTGAAATAAAAGATCCATCATCATACCTGTGCATTTAGTTTCAATAGAGGAACATTCAAGTCAAGGTTGTGTGCCTAGTTCTGTCAAGAGCTTGCTGTATGTTGATCATGGTGAATCATAAGCTATTTGTGCATCCCGATCAACTTTGAAAATAAATATTTGATGTTTGAACCTTGATTGATGTAACGAGATACAAGCAAACATTCGCCATGATAAAAACATTTTAAGTGGGTGTTTTTTTCCCCTTTGCTTTCTCATATATCATTGTATTTACATTTACCTATTACATATTACTATTCTGTCATTTATGCATTAGTCCAGGTAAACTAAGTGGGAAAGTGGCATTTGAATTTTAATGTATTCCACACACAGGATGATATGAATCATTTTCTCAGCTTGAATCTCCACCCTTTGTTGAAGCACGAGCGCTCCACTGAATGTGGTTTATTATGAACATGGAGCGCATCAGACATAATCTTTTAAAAGTGCTTGTGATCAGAAATTCAGGCTGAAATTCCTTTAATATTTAATTCTCTCTCTTTTTTCTCCCTCTTTCTATGATTATTTAGCCATGTAACTTTATTCGGAGATGTTTCCGGCATGTAGCTTAATCAGGATCCGTTGTCGTGTAAGGTATTTTATAAGGGCCTGCTGCTTACCTTTGACTTTTGTTTGAGGATGTTTTTTCAGAGTAGCTTCATAAGCCTGTGGCATGCATCTTTCCACTATTATGATGAGGTGTGCACAAGTAATACATTCCCTCTAAAACTCATCTCATATTTATAACGAGCCAAGCTCCTGGGCACAATGCAGTAATTGCCTCATCTTAAAGTTTGAGTTTCATTAGAGTTATGTCATAAGTAGGTGCTTGAATTTCAGCTCCTAAATTGACTCTCCTTTTTCAATTTGCCACTCTCATCTTTAGTTGGTCCCTTCATAACTTCAAAATATACAAATTTTAGAAAATTGGTTAACGATATTTGAACAAGTGAAAGCAGCGTTTAGTAGTTAATAAAAAATATATATGGGGGGGGGGGGGGGTTGGAAGAGGGCTTCATTTTTATACTTAGAACCTAAGTATTGCAATCCAAAACCCCTTATAAAGACAATTTAGTTGGGGGCCAGCATGGAGACTGGACTCATTCCCCTTTAACTGAGATGCAATCACCTTGTAAGTCATCCTGAGATGTGACAAGATACCGGACTGATCTGGAATGGACTGTCCGTGCGTGCTCTCATCCAGTAAATTGGCTAACAAGAGAGGCTGAATCCTGATTGATTTCCAATCGTAGACCTTATGCCGAGTTGCTGCAGCCAATCTGAGATCTCCCATGGGCTTGATTATCAATTACAATTGAAGATGACTGCGATTTAGATGAATAGTTGCAACTGTCTGCACTGAGAAGAACAGATATTAATGGATTGAGCTCTCTTAGTAGAGTCATCCAGTTTTGTATCTGTTCATTTGTATAATCTTATTTGTCTTTGGGATTAAAAACATACATCCTCCTATAGAAAGGAGCATGGGAGAATGAGAATTCTTTGTTGCTTTCCAAATAGTCTCCTGAAACATTTTTATTGAATGTTACATTATTTTTTTATTGAAGTAAATCATGATACATAAAGCATCTCCTGTCATTTTCATTGTAAGACTAAATCTCTTTGCTGTTCAAGAAAAGACTTGAACATCTTCTTTGTTGTTTGTTATATTCACAGCTCTGCAACAATTGCTTGGCTGTCTAGACGCAAGATATGTGGAACCATAGGAGAAAGGCATGAGAACCAAATGTTCCTGAGGAATCTCTTGAACAACAAGGAACTTGCAGCGCTTTGTCAGGTAAACCACTATACCCCTCCCCTCCACTGCCTGCCCCTCGCCCCCTAAAAAAAAAGGTAACTAGAGGGGCCGTCAAGGCGGCAGACCCACGCCTTGGGGCGCTACAGAGTAGTTGTAATACTATGGGGTCAAAACTGAAATCTACATATGTGTATCTAACCCCGGATGATTTTGTCTTAACACATGGCTTTACACAACGTCGAAGTTTATGTACTGAAAAAACATGACCCCCTATGTTAGCGAATGTTAGCGAACGATCCCAAATCGTCTCCACGCTGACTGTCCCCGGCCTATGTGTGACGCACGTTCGTTACCCTGCTCAAGGCCAGGTCACCGCATTGGAGCTTCCTAAAAATCGCTTGGGATCCTTGCGCACTACACCACTGTGGTAGCGTGTCCCAGCAGTTAAGGAAGATGAATATTAATGTACTGATCATAAAAAATAGTCTGCAAAACTCCTACCTATATGACCTGGCGAGAAGATGTGCTTTATACACCTGTTTCGAAATTCAATAATGTTAGTGTTACGTTTGTGTGCGTATGGGATATGGGCTGGGGATATGGCTGCCGCAGGTATTAAAGCGAACTCCTACAATGTTATTCTAGTATACTGCGCTTTACCTTTGGAAAAGACCAATTTAGAGCTACTGGCACTAACTTGTTGTAAGGGGGGCCGAATGGTAAGGACTTGGGGAAGGGGTGGGGACACTCAGCACCCGAACAGAATGTTACAGGACAGGTCTCTAGGTCCTCAGGCTTGGTACTTTATTACTTCTCCAGTCTGAGAAGCCTCTCTTGGTGTACATCGACTGGCCGCTAAGGAGAGATGTAGCGGAGTCAAAATGAAATGTGTTAATTTATTATAAAGAACAGTAATAAGCATTTGTTTTAGCAAACAAGAGGAATAACTAAATAATCCTGAATGAACACATAATGCCTCTAGGAGATTCTCTCATTTGCGACACCATTGTGCGGGTCGGTTCATGCCTATTGTGACATGTCTACAATAAAACAACCGTTTATACGCGTTCATGCACACAGCACATACGACATATCACCTTCAAGTAAGATAAAAAACCACTTCAAAACACACCTTCTAAAATACATACTAAATTATTTCAACTTATTCTTCTATTAAGTGTTTATCTCTTGCCTGTTATATGTCGAATCGTTCTTAATAACTAAATATTAAAGGAATAAGTAAATTAAAACGAGAACGAGAAATGAGAATATCCTTACCTAAGGAAGATGTAGGCGGAGTGAGGTCAGAGTGTATAATAGCGCCGCCAACGATCTCAATGCGTACAATGCGTATTACATTAATACAATTCCAGGCTCCTCACATTTTGGTGGGTTTGTTTGCCGCTATCGCCATAGAGGCCCTCATCGCGGATAGGAAAAACTAGACGGTCCAGAGTAAAAACAAAAAGGTCACACAGAATCTGCAGGGATAACCATATCATCACCTAAATCTAATCGATTTCTTTCCTTTAACTATCCAAACAATCCCTGAAAATTGTGGCAAATCCGTTCACTGCCGTTCTCTAGTTATCTTGTACACAAAAACAAACAAACAAACAAACAAACAAACAAACATACGGAACCTTTTACAATACCCTGCCGATTTCATCGGCGTGGGTAATTAAAATTAAAAAGGAGCATGATGTATTCAAAGTTTATCTCACATGTAAGATCAAGACTCCAGCAGTACACATATCGACATAGGTGCGGATGTGATATGCTCCTGAAAAATCCTTGAAAATTCACATAAAGCAAAAACTGTAAGAAATTAATAAGCTTTTTGTGAAGACTTAAAGTATTTTGACATCAGTTGCTGAAGCTTTTTGCCAACTATGTAATAACTTGTACTTACACAGTCCCTGATCCAAATACGTGTACACATGTACCTTGTTAGAAGGTCATGAAGTGTAATTAAAATCATGTAGTGAAAGGAAACAGTGTAGCAATCAATAGGTGATAAAGAGGGCATGACTTGTTTGGTTTCGATGGGAAAAAAATAAAAATGTCGATCCCACGTGCCGGGGGAAAGTAGTAAAAATGTGTTTCCTCTAAGGACTCATATTGATGCGTTGCTAATTTAGTCGCAAGCCTCCCGGGAGGAATTTTAACTAGTTGCGTTACTCTCGGAAAGGATGGATGTCTAATTAATTTAGCAGACTGGGGACGAACTGATCAATAATACACTACCAACACACTGTTCATGTGAAGTGAATCCCATATGGCCAACTAAATGTACTTTTATATTGTAAACAGCCTGAACAGGTATGGGATGTCCTGTGGTTTGTGTACAAGTGTAGATGGTTAATTATACTGGAAGTTAAAACTAAACTCGAGGACTTGGATGGAACTAAATGCTGTATTTGGGAGACACATGTAAACAAGTTCAATTCTCGTATTCTCAACCAAATTCATCGAATTTACTGATATACTTTTAAGTATGAAACAGTTAACTTAATATATGAATAATATTCCTGTCATTAGAAGAATCAGTATTACCTTTAGTGATATGTGAAACCCTATATCCTCTTGAGGAATACATTGGGTATTACTTCCTTTAAAAAGAAAAGAATTTCAACACATACTGTCTTGTTGATTCAGAAAGCTGTAGGGGGATTATGGCTGTAATTATAAAGAGAAAATGTGAGTCTCATTTTTTGTCTGAGCTGTTTGGATTTTCATGTAGCTTACAATATAGGTTTAAAAATAAAGTTAAATCTTGATAACTGAAAGATGTAAGCATTTAGAATATGGCATTATAGTTGTTAGGCGAAAATACACCAATTTGTTTGGAGAGAATCATACCAAGTTTGCAAACATCATCCAATACTTATTTAAAAAGAAATATCTTGAAAGAATTGAGTGATGTTTCCTGTCAAATGCATAGATGGTTCCTGTTACAGAGAGGAAAGTTCAACGTTAGGATCACATTTCGGCTTCCCTTCTTTCCTTACTTCTATTTTGTCTTGGAAGATCATCCTCTTCATGATGTGATACAGTGTGATGCTCGTGACTGATACGAGTGTCATCGCATTGAAGAATAGAGAAGATGATGCAACTGTAAATAGTAGTTCCGGCTGACGATGTTAATTTTCATTAGTAATAATAATAATAATAACGATAATTAGCAAAATGCTTAATAATATGCATATCTGATACAGATTCAATTCTGCTTTTTGCAATGGTAGTAATCATGATGAATAATAGTTATAATGATGTGATGATGATTCAATGATGTTGATGATTAGGACCTACATGTACAAATTGTATCATGATGATTATGATTCTAGCAAAAAATAAAAATAAATAAATATATAAAATGATTTAAAAAACCAATGGTTAAATTTAACTTTCCCATTACATAACAACAACACTAGTTTAAATACCCCTCCTCTTTAAGATTGATATCATGATTATTTGGAGGATGCATTGACAAGCAGCAATCCTTTTGCTTTCCCATCCACATTATTAGAAAATTATTAATTTTTTTCATTTGTATGGTAGTAAGTTCTCGATGTATTAATATATTTGGATGTACATGTGGATGTGACTCATAATTTCATGGATGTTCATTCTTTCCCCTTCAATATCATCCATATTTATTTTGACACTTGTAATTCAGCATTCTTATGAAGATCATAGATTACCCATCTTCCTGTCAAATGCAAGAAATAGAAAGCTATAGGAGGAAAAAGGATGAGAATTTCATTTTCCTTTTGACAACAGTTTTCATTTTTCTTCACTGGATCCAGACTTCCTGACAGACAAATGGATTCCCTGTTTTAAAGGATAGTTTGATGTTAGCTGCATGTTGAAGAAGCTTCCCATCTTCTGCTGACGATGAATTTGTCACGATGAAGCATTCTCGGGACCCAAGTTGATCCTGAGACATCCTGACAGATGGAGAAAGTGTCGCCATCGTGAGACGACTTAGTATCACATCGAATATTCATGCATTTCATTAGTCGCTGGGTGATGATTTGACGCATTGAGCTTTATCCCTACAGCATTGAATTCACTTCCCCAACAGATGTAGAAGGCTTGTTCAACACATAAACATGATTACTTCATTTGTCATGCTAATCTCAAGTTTAACCCATTTGTTGCCATAGGAATGTAGAGTAACTATAGATGTGATTTACTTGGTCAGAGAGGGGTTAAGGAGAAGTTGACTTGAATTTTGACTGGAGCCAATTAGCTGTTGCTTGACTTACTTGTAGATTTCCTGTTGCACGAACGGGAGTCATGAATAGAGCTTTTGGATTTACCTAAAGAACAATCATAAAACAGACTGATAAGTAAAATTATGATATGTATAAAGCTGTATGACTAATTGTAGCACTGAGATTCATGTTAAATTGTTTTGTTGTTGAAGAGAGATTCCGCAGAGTTTACCAACATACTAATTTAGAACTGATGATAACAGCAATCATTTAGATAATTTTCGATGACATTTACAAAAAGTATTGACAGGATACTGTAAAAAGCTAACTTTTCATGTAACCAACTTGCCAACCAGAATGTGACTCAGAAATGTCTTAATGAAGATCTCTTTTTAATTGTATGATTTACTGATCCCAATTTAGTGTGGGGAACAAGTTATCACAGAAGATAACACCTCTAGGAAAGCATTTTTTTAGAACTTCCAAAGAAATCAATCTTCCAGTTTGGTTTGTTATTACAATTGGGTAATGCAAGTCTGTGTTTCCTCTTCCTGCCTCTTCTGATACCCAGTATACACATCTTTCATTGTGTTTTTTCACTTATTAATGATTGATGGATAATTTTTTTAATCAGTTTAAAAACAGTACAGAGAAATTCAAGCAAAAAAAAAAATAAAATAAAAATTCTTCATGCATGCACTGTCGAGAAAGTTTAGAATTGAATCCTTAACATTTAACAAACAAGTAATGATAACACTATTCCTGTTTGTTATTTATTTATTTGTTCTGCAGGCTCATTCAGTGATTGAAGATTTTGATGACCGGAAGTACCCACCGGCTGACAACAATGCTTTCCAAATGCTGTATGAGGTAATAAAATCAATGTTTTCATTTGAATGAAGCCACAATATTTTGTATTTCTAACTTTCTTTCCATACTGTCTCACCAATATTGCAAAGGGACTCGAAGTATTCCAATGTAAATTAAAAAAAAAAAAATGAAGGAATTGAATGACATTACACATTTTTTAATTTATATTTGGGAAAGTTTATCATAGTAAAAATTGCTGCCATTGGGTGCTTTGTCTAATTTTGTTTATAATTTTTTGGGGGTGACATAAAATCTTGTCATATGTCATTCAGATTACCATGTGGCAATGTGAGTTAGAGTTGAAAGAGATTAGTTATTTATTCATCGTAACTAATCTAAAGGGCAGCCTTCTTCCAAGCACAATTATCATTTCCTGATTTTGATAAAATAAACATTTCCACTCCAGCATTTTCTAGTGGGAAGGACTAAATCTTACTCAAACTCAAAACCTTCAATTCAATTGAATATATGCATTGAAAGTTGAGGTCATTTTAGGTCAGAATGAGCAGAAAATTCTCCTTTCTCGCTCTCATAGAGGTTGTGAAATACAACTTATTTATTCTTAAAACATGACCTGACATATGAAACACTCCTGGCTAATTAAGAATCTCCCTCTTCTAAATCATAATCACTCCTGACTTGTTTACAAGGTTCCTTCACCTGTTTATTTTTGTACCCCTATCGGAAACCTCTAGATGGGGGGAGACACTAGCCCAATTAATTGCTCCCTTATATTTAGCTACTCACCCCTCTTAATCTCACTTGTCAATAAGTTCAATAAGTGATGGTCAGCTTTATGCATTAATGAAAACGTGGAGAAATAAATTAATTTGAATGCGTGATGATAAATACATTTAATTAAGTGGGGCATTTTTCATCCTTTCCTAGAGAAATATATGTTGAATTTAGAGAGGAGAGAGATAGAGAGAAAAAGGGGGGGGTGGAGAGGAGAGAAAAAGAGGGAATTATGCAAAATTGAAAAACAATTTAATTGGAGGAAGAGAGTGATTTGTCGTAGAAGTTTCACTTTCGTTTGTTTAAAAAAAAGAGGAAGTTACAAAGTAAGATTGGAAGGGATGGGGGGGGGGGGAAGTGAAATGTAGTAAA
>CALNVZ010002974.1:911848-1017955 GCA_940671915.1 Paracentrotus lividus
GTGTGCATGATAACAATCATTTAATTAAGTGGGGCATTTTTCATCCTTTCCTAGAGAAATATATGTTGAATTTAGAGAGGAGAGAGATGAGAGAAAAAGGGGGGGGGTGGAGAGGAGAGAAAAAGAGGGAATTATGCAAAATTGAAAAACAATTGTAATTGGAGGAAGAGAGTGATTTGTCGTAGAAGTTTCACTTTCGTTTGTTTAAAAAAAGAGGAAGTTACAAAGTAAGATTGGAAGGGATGGGGGGGGGGGAGTGAAATGTAGAAAAAAATCCCTCTCTCAAAAAAATGTCTAGAACTAAAAGTTGTAAATCACTAAACTGACAGAGCAAATCAAGGACGTTCCTGCTGCAGCCTCTAATAAACTGGGGCATCCCCATATAATTGTAAATAACATTCCCATCTCTAGAGCTGAATTAAGGGTGACTTTCATTGTGACACTCTCATGACAGTCACCTGTTAAAAGGGGTCAAGTCAGGACATAACATGTCCCTTCTCATTAGACCCGGTGATCTGGCTTGACCCCATAGAGGGCTGAACATGGTGGATGTGGAGGAAATCTCTGTGCGTTCCAAGCACATGGAGCACTCACTGTCTGGGTGTGTCTCACCTGAGGGGAGGATCTGTCCAGTCATACAATCAGAAATAGGAATTATGGACATTGTTCTGAAGCACTTTAAATAGGTCTTCAATTTACCTCTCTCCCTTGACAACTTGGAAATCAATGAAAGTCAGAAAATGTTTAGAAAATGCCTCAAAACTCGGGAAAAGACAGGGAATATGATAAGATATATTTATATTTTATGCTTCTGCATCCATGGTATATGTCAGGTTTTGCTGTCTCTATCATGCCTCTGGTAGGTGAAGTAACTAGATAGGGGGAAAAAATCTTGAGGTGATTTTATAAACCAAACTTAAATGAAGAGTGTAAATAAGCAGGAAGACACAGACTGGTTATATTTGGATGGGAGAGGTTTACATTGTGGAGATTGAAGAGATTCAAAATCAAATTTAAAAATGAAAAAGAGTTTTCATTTGGATATTTTTTTGTAGTTGCACAGAAAAGGTTAAATTAGACCTCGTAATGTCCCAATACATGATGCAGGCATCTGATTCAGGTACGGTATACATTCCAAGTAAGTTGAGTGAGTTAAGAATCTTAATCAAGAAGGACACGAATGGACTCCAAAAGGAAATCAGATAATTCACGTCTAATGCGATCAATGTGTGAAGTGGATTGAAGGTGAAAAGTGAGAGAAATATAGCGATGATTTTGCCCCCAGCCACCTAAGAGGTGCATACACCTCGAGCTAAGGTGATTGGGGGCCATTTCAATGCACTTTCTTGAGAACATGACAAGAATTTCATGGGGCCTGTAATTTATAAGTTGCATTCATGATCGATGATTGAATGTCTTTTGATGTGGAATAGATCAAAAGAAAATACAATTGAATTATACTGTCAGTTAATGGAGTTAGTAGCCTTGAAGGCCAGCATCATTTTTTGGCTCGAGATTAATGATCATCATTTTGATAAAGAAAAGTAGGCTTCTAATGTGAAGAATGTGCCATATATTGATATATCCAGAAGATCTTCGAAAATATCATCTTGAGCAAAGAAACAAGTATGGCTATTATGCTGCTTCATTTAAAAAATATAAGCTTACAGATTCCGTCTACATCATTTTCTTGTATCTTTAATTATTTCTATTGCAAGATGACTAAACACAATTTTGTGGCATTTGAGAACTTTTTTTCCCCATTTCAAAGTCAGTTAATCCCTGTAAAGGTTATAGTTCAAAATTTGGCCCATCCTTTGTTTTTGGTTTTAATGGCAGCTTCTTGCATTTCTGAGGCATGTCGCAAAGGGACTATAGTGGCAAAAGACCTGTCACTTTTAACCCATCTCATATATTATTTATGGTTATTGAGATGGAATGTTCTTCGCAGGCACTTATTTGAAGCGAGATGGTCATTAAGCCAATACAGAGTGCATATTTGATCCGTGACACGAGACTTACATTTATTATCTTACACTTAATGTCTCATGACTCCCTGCATCAAAGATGCTATGCATGCTCATCTATTTCCAATAATCTCCCTTAAAAACTGTCTTTTGCACTTATTTCTCTTCATTTTACCTTTTTCATGTGGTGCAATGTAAAAAAAAATATTTCTATTACTGTGTCCGTTTTATTTCTTCTTAGTAATTAATCCTCAAACTCCTATGTTGTATATAAATTTAAAATTGTCAAAATGTTATAAAAAGTATGGTAAGTTTTCTGTTTGGAACATGTTGTCTAAATGTTTTGATTTAAAAAAAAAAGTATATATAAATAAATAAAAAAAATATAAGTGCTTTTTAAAAACACATTTAGAACACTGTCATGTAGCGCAGTCACATATGGTATGTAATAAATAGCTTGTTCAGCCATTTTTATCTGTGTGGTTGGTATGAAAATACCCACTGATCACACATTATTCTGGTCCTACAGTAGAAATGTGACTGCGGCATAAAAAATATGACATCTAAAAATTAAAATTTTTTTTCGTTTTACAACACTTTCTGAATCTAGGTCTGTGAAGAGCTGCAGGGTTTCGTCAACATGCCCGAAGTCATGGAACTTTGCTGCCTGCTCACGCGAGCCCACATGAGGGCGGTGTTTGACATCCACGACCAGATCGCCAACAAGGACTACACGCCAGAGCTTCCTCCGGAGTTCCCTGAAGATATCACGCCCTTGTGTAGCGATGACGAGGAGGCCGGGGTGAAGATCGTTAAACTGGTGAAGAGCGTAGAACCACTGGTGAGGCCAAGAAAAAAGATTAATCAATAATCAAAATAGTTTTATATTGCAGTTATAATATCCAAAATCGTTTCATCATCCTTACGTGTAAGATGAAAGATATGATTGATTTTTCTTAAACTCTCTAGATACAGAGCAATTGTAAAATGTTAGTTTAAAAGATGGTTAAATCACCTTGTATGATTTTCTGAACATTCCTAAACAGTGCATGATATTATCAGGACCTAGTGCACCAAGATGATATGGAAGCTGTATTTATATTCTTGTCTGTAAAAATGGTGTTACTCAAATGAATACAAGATGAAATACTTCAGTATGTTTCAGTTTAATCTTTAGCTTTTCATTTACATCGAGCCTGTGTCAGGAAAAGGTCATCATCTTTCATAAAGTTTTTAAAACAGGTGTGATTTGCGTTAAACAAAACTGGCTTCAATTACCCCTACATGTATCAAGCATCCATGTGCTTTAAGTTTAATTTTGCCACAACCGAAACTCACACTCAGATAAAGCTCAGATCTAATTTACTTCTACATACATATGTACTTGTTTTTTCTTCCTGCTATAAATGGAAAGTCGTGAGGATACAAGATCAAGCAAAATCACAAGGTTTAGTGCAAGCCAGAGCGGTGTAATCGAAACCTGTAATGGGTCCGATCCCATGGGCTTTAAGTGGGTTGTGGCATAGAAACCGCTAGGTCTTGCGAATCGTGACATGGCACAGTCCCTCTGGACTTTAGGTTAGCTGGGACGGTAGATACTGTCTCCATTGTTCTTGTCACCTGCGCTTTATGGGTGGTGCACAGCCCCTTTTGCCGTATGTAAGGAGAAAGAATAGAGAAAAATTAGTGAACCCTATTGATTCATACAAATATTTTAGCCTCTTTTGTCTTGAGAACAAGTTTCTTTCAGTATAACTTTTATCTTGTCAATTGATATGATTTTGATGGGCTCATAGTATGAACAATTCTTTCATTTCTTTTATAGATTTCTGAGCTTACAACCACAAACAGAGAGTTCTTTATTTAAAGAGTCATAAGGGCTCCCAATAACACAGAAGCCAGTACTTGGTTACACAGTTCTGTTACATAAGAAGAAAGTTTCCATTCAATGTTTCCTGTGTGCCAGAAGAGGGATAACACTACATGGGCACAAGAGCAATACTGTACATGTATAAGCCAATATTTTCGTGTCCAGATATTTTTTGCGATTTTGGACTAGTTGGGGAAATGCTCAAGAGCAAGATTTCGCAATTTTGGTGATGACTTCATTACTATAAATAGCCTTGAACTGAAGTTGAAATTTTCGCGATGACCAACTCGCAAAATTCGCGAAAATAAAGTCACTGCGAAAATAACCACTTATGCAGTACTGCCATTCTGCCCCTCATAGACGATATGGCATACATATATTCATGCTTGAGTGCATTTTTAATACACCCTCTTTTCCTCTATTGGGTGCAAAAAGGGTGTTAACTCTATAGGCAAAAGGTATGAAAGGATGCCCTTCTCGCCCTCAACGGATGCTGATACCGGTAGATGATGTCAAGGGGGAGTATAAAGAGCTGCATCTACACGACTCCCTTCCTTTCAGTTCCACTCCCACATGGATCAGATTACCCCCTCTTGGTTTCACCCGAACCCCTCGACATTATTCATCGCCTTGTAATCTCTGTCTTGCGGGATGCGATGCAATAATTTTGCCCCAGGACTGCAGGATTGAGTTTTATATCCTGCAAATGGGATGTTAATAGCTTCATTAAGATTGTATATCTGTGGTAATTCTCAACACATGGACATTGCTACTGGATACGTTGGAAAGGTCAATAGCTGCTATTGATCAAGTGCTGCACTTAATCAAGTGTTGCACTCCCCTCTTTGACTTCATAAAGCACATACCCTGTAAAGCTGTATTTGTGCACATAGCTTTGCCATCACTATTTGAAAATACTCCCAAGTTGATTTTTAAGATCTCACAGTTTGATTGACCTTAATACTGCTTGATAATTTTTATATGAAAAATTATTTTTCTACCCTTAATATTTGCAAATTTGGGTCTCTGTTATGAAATGAGAATGTGGAGCATTGTAGCATTACACTATTATAGACTCACCATTTTTGCTACAGCATTCAAAGCAATTTTTTTTTTTAGTGAAAAAATCGACAAGAAGAAGCTCACAACTCTGTGATTACCGTCTTCTTTAAAAATAAGTGTTGAAGGTAAATGTGCTTGCTTCCAAAACAAGACTCTGTTCACTATCCACAGCTGACTCAACATTAGACAGAATTATTTGCAAACGTTTTGAAACCACATTTTAAGATTTCGGGCAGGTTACTTTTGAAAGGGAAATGCAACACCTGGTAAAATCATTGAAATCATGGAAATTATGGAAGCATGGTAGCTCTTGTTAGAATCTTTGATTCATTTTGACGTTGAATCAAATGTCGGCATGATCAAAGATATCAAAAGCCATTTGTCAGTCCTATCTTTTTCTCGAGAAAAATCTAGGAAGCCTGTCTAGACTTGAAGAAGTATAATATTTCACAATGTAACATGAGTTTCTTTTGTTTCATTTCCTATACAAGTGTGCTGTCAGAAGTCAATATTGTTGTTATTAACATCAGCATTATTAAAAAATATATTTTGGCTTGTACATGTACAAATCTTCAAATTTTAGTGAATTGAGCATTTGTTTACTTCTGTACATTTCTTCATGACGGATAAATTCAAAGGTTGGTAGAAACAAAAATATGATATGTGTCATCATACCAACTAATAAATATCTTTTGCATCATCTTTATTGTCATTATTATTATTTATTTTGAGAATATTGTTTTTGTTTGAATCTGATTTTCAGGGAGCTACAATCAAGTATGATCCTAAGACTGGAATGATTGTAATTGCCAGGGTGATGCATGGAGGTGCAGCTGATAGGAGTGGTAAGTTACTGCAGCATGGTGCATCGTGGAAATGCTAACAATAATGGCTGCCTTATATATTGTTCAATTCATCCTAAATGCTTTAGGAATTTCTGGACACTCCTCAAATAGAAAGAGAAAATACTCCTTATTTTGGGAAATGCGTGCCAAACTGCTACCATGACGAGACAGCACTTTATTTTTTCATGCTCTCCAAAAGTACACCAAGCTTTTAAAGAAAAAAGCTCAAGCACATAAGGTGCTCACTTACACTTATTTTGAGAGTGGAAATTTAGATGAATATCTTGTCAAAGGGCATAGGTGCCTGGGATAAGAAGCTCTGGATTGGAAGTCAAATGAATAAACCACTAGACCATGTCACTCCCTTATAAACATAACATGATGGCAGCGGTAGGATTGGTAGGGAGTAGAAAGGGTATTGGCACTTGGTTGGGATTTGAACTGCCAACCTCTGGACTGGAAGCCAAATAAATGAACCACTAGACCTTATCACTCCCCCTATAACACTGTATGGTGGCAGTGGTGGGATTGACAATGAGTAGAAAGGGTATTTGTGCATGGCTAGGATTGGAACCCTCAACCTCTCAAAAGAAAGCACAGTGCATGAACCACTAGACCATATCACTTCCTTATAACACAATATGGTGGTAGCGGTGGGATTTACAGGGAGTAGAAATGGTTTTGTGCCTGGCTGGGATTTGAACCCTACATCTCCAGGTTGAGAGACTATTGCATGAACCACTACACCGTGACATTTCCTTATATCACAATATGGTGGCAGCGGTGGGATCTAGGATTTGAACCGTAAACCCCTGGATCAGAGGTCAATTGAGTGAACCACTATACCATGACACCTTTATGACTGCTCATGAAAGCATGGTAGACCTACAACATGGCAAGGTTTAAAAGCAGCATCGCGTTAGTGATCTGAAAAAAAAGCACAAAATAACACGGTGAATGAAATGCATTTCTATTACCATTTGGTACTGGCATGATGGAGGGCTAGGTTCCATGAATGCTCCCAAATCCTGTGAAAAAAACTTTGGTATAATCGCAAATTATTTAGCAATATATCTATGAAATTATGACTTTTTATTTTGAGCTCCCTTGTACTCTTTAGACAAATCTGAACAATTCACTGGTCCTGCATGTGCAGTGTAGCTTTAATACATCTTTAGGGTTTGTGGAACATCCCAGCCATAGATGAAGGTGTGAGAATCCCAATTTAGATTGCTCGATATGGTCGAGTGGAATTAAAAGTTCCTTCAGATTTCCAGATAGGATGCGGGGTCCAAATGGGAAGTATCACGGTTGAGAGACAAAGGCAATGGGGGGTACAGTGCAAGATGGTTGGCAGACCCAATGGTAATTGAGGAAATTGTTGAATTTGAATTGATTGACTGACTTAGTCCTGAGTCAGAGTCCAGGGGCTGTTATGAGCTGAGAGATATTCCTGTAATATCTCATGGGAGATGTGCCAACTATCGTTCCTCCACCCGGCAACCCCTGCTTTAAATTTATCCCAGTCGTCCCCCGCCGATGGCATTACCTGCTGAAATCAAATAGAGGAGTCCTACGCTAAAGGTAGACCTTCTAGACAAGCCGATCTCTTTAATTTTATAGTATGAGAGGAATTTTCCACTATGTTCTTCATTTAGTCATCCCATTGTATTTGGTTTGCAGAAACTGATTGACTTTCGGTCAGTAGAGAACCCTGCTATGAGGTACTGCTTTGCCCCCCTTTCATGCCCCTCAGCCGTGCCCCCGGTGCTTGTTCCCTAAAGAGATATCACATGGCAAGTCGGAAAACGTCAGGTTTGATTTTGTTGTTGGCATCTTTCTTCCGAGCCTAGTGTGTGTTTTTGCCCTGATTTCTCTCCCCCTCTTACTCTTGTTCATCTCTCTCTGGAGAAAAGTCTGCTTTTTCCTGGTTCCACCCTGTTTATTCACAGGGTGACTTTGTTTTTATAATGACTCTTTCGGATCAGGAATAGCGTCACAAAAAGTAGGACATTCACGTCGCATTTCTGTCTTTGTATGTTTTTTTTTCTTGTAGTTCAAATGCTTTATCTGTTTTCAAATAAGATAATATTTTTGAAGAAAAAAAAATTAGGCTCTGAATTGCCTGTTTGATATTTCGTCTTTTTTAAAATATGATTAAAAAGATCAAGAAAGGGAATTATCCCCGGAAATATTAACATCGAATGAACCGTTTCACTCTCTTATTCTTAAGTACATAGATAAATCAAATAAAATAGTAAAATAAATTCAAGAAACATGGACTATACAAATGTAAAATTCTGATTTTTTAGAAGAGTTAGAATAAAAAGAAAAAGAAAAAATGTTTAATGAATACAATTATGGTGTAGATGAATTTTTAGATTCATGCCTTCATGACCTTTTGACTCATAGCAGAAGATAAGAAGTCTTAGAATGAGCGAAGAAAATATCCCTGTGTCATGCAAGGAGAAGGGATATTATCTTAATCATCTCAAAAAAAAAAAAAATAAATGAATTGAAATGAGTGAGGAATTAATTCCAGCATTCCCTTCAACTGAATTATTACATTTAAGTCATAATTCATGGCTTATCGCTAGAAAAGAAGAATAGGAAATGATCATGTAAATAAATAATCTCTCGTTATTGTGAGAGAGAATGATGATGAAGTGGTGTAAGCCTTCTGTGAGCTAAATTTAAATTAAAACTTCATCTATTATTTGCATGGTCATGAATAGTATGATCAGTCCCTATTGTGTTTGAACAGCAAAAATAGTACGCCACTTTTTAAAACTTAACATTACATTAAACTTTTAGGCATTAGTTGCATTGTCATGAGCAGTATAATCAGTTGGTATTGTGTTGGAACAGTGAAATAGTACACTTTTTTTTAAAAACTTGAAATTACATTAGACGTTCAGGTTTTAGTTGCACCGTCATGATTCTCTGCCCTGGTCTTAATCAGCCTTCTAGCGCAGGATCTGTCATAGGAGTAATTAAACCACTAATGACATAGGACGATACTTCTTTGTCCTGTATCAATTGGTTTTGTCAGAATGACCATGTTGATCTATCAATCCTGGGCGTAAAAGAGCCGTTTCTCATCCTGAACTCATTTGACCATCGTTAGGAGCACCTGCTAGCGATATCACAATGATTCTTTGTTTTTATATGAGTGGAAACATTGAGTAGCACTTTTGAATTTAATGAGTTTTGCCTTGTGCTATTAGTCAAGCCTGTATTCGAACTGGTTCATGATGTCATTGTTCTTGAAGTTCTTTTGGTTTAATTACCTTTTGGCTGCCATATTGTCTTTTAGAAAGGTGGTTGAACTGTATTGTTATACTCATGTCATATTGATATATTTGTTAGGTTGGTGATTGTTTGAAATATCTAAATCATAAATTGATTCTGTATTTTTGCACAATTACAAGCATATGTTTTTCACTAGCTTATTAGAGAGGGTTTTTACAATGAAATTTGATATTGACTTCATGGATAACATTTAATTAAAGAAAGAGTTTGACGTTGACATCATTGCCTTGATATTTCATTCTACAGAAACCTCTCTAGAAAGTGTCTTACATTTACAACTGTCATTTTTACATGCCTATTTGACAAAGTTATGTTGGTAGTTGATTAAAGGGGAATCCAACCCAAGGAGAGAATCAACCTTACACTAAAGAGGAAAATGAGAGGAGCAATCTAAAAAAAAATTCATCAAAATCGGTTATAAAATAAGAGAGTTATGGAAGTTTGAAAAGTCTAGTTATTCCTTCTATGGGGATCCTCAAATTGGCATCATCGGCTTCAAAATGGCCGATCTCATGGACAACTCTCCATTCATTTTGTACACAAATTTTCAGATTTTCCCCATTTTCTTTCGAAATATATCTTACCTCCTTCTGAGCTCAAAATATGTCATGGGAAAATATGTTTCACACAACATATGTTGAGTTCAGAAGGAGGTAAGGTATATTTCGAAAGAAAATGGGGAAAATCTGAAAATTTGTGTACAAAATGAATGGAGAGTTGTCCATGAGATCGGCCATTTTAAAGCCGATGTTGCCAATTTGAGGATCCCCATAGAAGGAACAACTAGACTTTTCAAACTTCCATAACTCTCTTATTTTATAACCGATTTTGATGAAACTTTTTTTTAGATTGCTCCTCTCATTTTCCTCTTTCCTGTAAGGTTGATTCTCTCCTTGGGTTGGATTCCCCTTTAATGAACCAAATTATCCACAATCATGCTTTACCCCATTTGAAAGCTCAATTCAGTTAAAATGTAAAATGGGTTGAATTCCTTCTTGTCAGCAAGTCTTGAATATAGGTTCAAATTCATGTTCCCAAAATGTATCGAAACCAGCCCACCCTTCCATTCAAGCCGGTCATTTTGCTGTAATTAAGGGCAAGATGTAACCCCTCTCCCCTACCCCCTCACCTAACACAAACATCCCAAAATAACTGTCCTGCTGGGTGAGTTGGGGTAGCTCCTGCCCGAGTAGGTAGCGGGCTGATGCCCCGCGCTCCCCGTCCAATAAACGTCACCGTCGCACCGTGTGTTGGGGGATGTCCAGATTAAAGAGCAGACAGCCCCTGCGGGGTTAGGCTGGGAAGGGCTGATATAGCTTCAGGAATATTTTATGCCTATTCATCACCTTCCCAATTACCTGTTCATTAGAAAACCCACATAGGCCTTCAGAACTGTGTTGAAATAATTAAACATTAGAATATTGTGTGATGCTTTGCATCTATCTATTAGTCATGTCTACAGTTAATTAAACCGAGGCTATAATTTTGTCCAAACAAGATTGTTACACACTGTCTTTCCTTTTGTCTGGTTAATACGTCCAGAAATGAATTAGAAATGAATTAAGGCTATCGTAAAGGAACAGTCAAAAGAATTTCCTATCTTAAAAGGATAAAATTTCAATAATATTTCCAATACTATTTCTTTATCCAATCTTAGATTGTCCTAGTACTGGAATAAATTCCTTCTTTTCTTTCCCTCACATATTATTCCTATTGTGTTGACCCATTTAAAGATTAAGCTTCACAGGAATGATAAACTATTCTGAATAATTCACATGAATGGTATGCATCTTCTTTTAGAAATATTATCAAAAATATACTCTTTAATACTGTTTTAATGATGTGTGTTTAATGAATTGTTTTTATTCTTCTATTTCCATTTCATATCTCAGGTCTGATCCATGTTGGTGACAAGGTTCAGGAGGTGAACGGGATCCCTGTCAAGGGCAGAGACCCAGAGGAAGTCACCCATTTCTTGGTGAGTGTCTGATAACCTAAGAGATAGAAGGCTCTGTCACCGGACGGAGTGTTACTCAACCTTGACAACTCTCAATACAAACAAATGTCTCTAGCCCAGTCTCAGAGATGAGAATGATGAAGCTTCTATTTCATGAGGGGTGGAACCTCCTTCCCCTTCTCTTGATTTCTCGTAGCTCTTCTCTTCCCCTTCCTTGAACCTTGCTTCTGTTTGCGGTTGTGATTTCATTTCCTTTCTCACATCTTCTTTTATTACTTTTGTTCCTATCCTTGGACTTCTATATCACATCATCTTGCCTTTAACTATTTAACAGGTAGAGTCTGATTCAGATTCTAATTCCTCTAAGAAACATAAACATAAATGATGATCTTTCAAATGCAAACAGATAAAATGATCAATCAAATAGAACAATGAGAGAAAAGAGATAGAGGACTCTGTCACCGGACGGAGTGTTACTCAACCTTGACAACTCTCAATACAAACAAACGTCTCCAGCCCAGCCTCAGAGATGGGGCAAGAAGATGATGATGAAGCTTCTTTTATTTCATGAAGGGGCGGAACCTCCTTCCTTTATTCTTGATTTCTCGTAGCTCTTCTCTTCCCTTTCCTTGAACCTTGCCTCCCATCATGGTTGTGCTTTCATTTCCTTTCTCATATCTTCTTTCCCCTTTTGTCCTTCTCTCTACATCCTCCATTCCAGCATGTTGCCTTTCACCTTTTCCTATCCCTTTCTCTCTCACATTGTATTGCTCTAGCTAACATCTCTTTCTCTTTCGCTTTCTCTCTCTCTTTCCCTCTTACTGACATCGTTCACCCATATCTCCCTGTTTTTCTATCTCTCCTTCTCCCTCTCTCACTTCATCTTCCCTAATGTTTTCTTTAAAAAGCCCCTCTCGTGTTCTAACAAGTACCCTGCTACTCACGTTTGTTGATTTGAGTTGGATCTTATCAAAGGGCATTGTTTACAGACTATACATTTTGCAATATATGCATTCATCTTTATTAGATTTCTATTTTTCATTCTGCATGATTGTCTTTAATTGTTTAGTTCCATAAAAATGGCTTCCATGGTCACTTTGATAATGCATAGGTGGATGAGTGCCAAGAAAGATCTTTTAAATCTTTTCCTTGGCAGGCTTATGTCCTTTTAAAGGTCCATGCTCATAATAACCCAGTTTCTCTTGTGTTGAAAAATTAAGACTCACTCCATGGTTGTCGTTGAGCAACTGTTTTTCTCGCCGTAAGCAATCCTGTTTGTCCTGTTTACGTGCAACATGAAGAAGCAGAATTCCTGCTGGGACATCTATCTCCAAACAAAGGTGTAGCATGATACATTGGAGACATTTTCCCCTAGTCTTTCAAGAAGAGCTCCTTCTTTGATCGTTCTGTATAATCCAAATTCTTGCATGCGCAATTAAAGAGAGCTACAATGTGTAAGACAAGCAACTTATGCATGAACATGTAGTTTTCTCTCTTTTTTTTAATGGGGGAGGGGTACAGGAAAACTTGGCATTGTGAGAGTTAGTTTTGTAACTATACATTGTCTACAGAGGGTTCTAGGATAACTGCCCCTGGACAATTACCCCCTGGACAACTACCCCTTTAAAACTCGACCACCTAACGCAATGCCTAACCCTAACCCAATTTCTGGGGGTAATTGTCCCTGTGGAGGGGGGGGGGGTAGTTGTCCTAAAAAGCCTACAGAGCTTTCTACATATTTTGTTCTTGGGTTTTGATATTAGAAAGTGCTTTTGTATAGAGACTAGACATGTAGAGCATAGTCCCATGGCATGGTACCAATCTTATCCATGATTCATTAGAGCTACAAGGGGAAGGGGGCAGGTGAGGAAGAGGTAGGTGTTTATGATAGGGTTGGGTTGCGGGCTGGGGCTATCTTGGGACTCCTGGTAGTTTCATAACATCCCTTGTTCCATATAATAACTGGCATCCTTCGCCATCCAACCCTACACCGTTACAAAGGCACATTCCATTCTTTGTTCGTAGTGCCAAAATGACTCCGAAACACCTAGATTTTATTTGATTTCATTGAATCATCATCAACAACAATAACATTTTTAATTAAGAAGTTTTTGAACACATAACTCATGAAGAGAAAGATAAAAAGTTATATCTGTTTCATACAATTTCTGATTTCTAAATGTTCCATCGTGTATTGGAGGAGGCTGTATGGCATAGATTTCCTTTTGATAGATGGAACAGCAGGTCCCATATATACGCATGTGTACCTATAATTTATGCATGCTCTCTTATTGTGGTAAAAAAATCAATCGATCTCCTTTCAAGTTTTTCTAGAGCTTTATGTCTTAAGGTCTGTGTTTCCAAATAGAAGATGGAAAAGACTTCTTCTTAAAACCTTTAAAACAATTCCAGCTCATCACAATACCATCCCTTGACATTATTTTAAGGTGCCGTCAAATTTTAATGAGGGTATTGAGGAAGACACTTATAACAGCAGGGGTCAATTGTAAAACACACTTTTCTAGCTAACAATTGCACTATCTCCAATAAAATATTTCATGGGCCATCAAACCATGGACATACTAAGTTAGACTTAGTATCTCCATGATCAAACTAGAAGCATTTTTTTTCCCCACAAGAAGAGGAAACCTAAAACGAGAGGGTCAGTTTTAGAAGTTTAATTACATTTTCTCGTCATCTATCATTAAATACTTAATTGGTCATAAAACTCAACTGATAATTTATGGGGAAAATAGGAAATGACTGAGAAAAAGGTCAAATTTTTGAGTCTGTAGAATGTGAAGTTTTGTTAGAAAATAAACAATGTAAAATGTTCTCGAGGTGAAGGAGTAATTTGTTAAGAAATCTGATTTAATCTCAATTAAAAATAGAGAAAAGCATTAACAACATGATAGAATCAATACTCCAAAATATTAATTCCTACATATTGTAAAGAAAAATAATTTTGACAGACTAAAAGACCTAATTGAAAAGAAAGGGGAAAAACCAGAAACAGAACAGAAAATGCAAGTAGGAGTGAAAGGCACCAAAATACAGAACTAAAATTCAAGGTTTGAAAATGATCTGCTAATATATGCATATGCAAAACAAAATATTTGTGAGCTTGGCTTTGGATAAATTGCAGATTATCAATGTTCCTGATCTTGTAATCTATGAAGCATATTTTTGGAAGAGACATCCTCTTGTATAATTACATTGATCCAGACATTGCTTAGCTCTGTGGAGGATTCTTTCAAGGACTTCTGAATTGTGCAATTAACCCATTAATGATACAAACTGTGCTGCCTATATTAAATGTATAGGATTAAGAGAATTTAGTCGTCAATGGGTTAAGAGGGATTGTTTGTATACAGATACGGAAACATGTGTGGTTTAATGCCATATGTAGACATGGTGTGTCTCCATCCTGTTGAATAATTATGGCTGATAATCTTAATCTAATAAAGTTAGATCTTACTAACTTGCATCTATTTTTAATATCTCAAGGTAGCCAACATTTGTTTAAGCCTTTGAATAACAGTTGGTACTACTGATCTGCTTTTTGTTGATCAATGTTACAAGCTTCATATGGGTGATGTCTTAAGTGTTTTGGGACTCAATTAATTATCAGTGTTTTCCTGCACAATTTGCAAATATTCTGTTGTGAAGAAAACAATGAAAATTTATTGGCAGATAGCATAGCCCATTTTAAACATACTCAAGGGTCAACATTGTGTTCAAGTCCTGCTATTAAAGACTCTGTTGCAATGATAAGACCTTTTTATCAGTTAACAACAAAAACACCGTGCATTATCAACACAAAAATAGTTTTTGAAAGAAAGTTGGAGGAGTCCTCTTTTGATTTAGGGCGGGAGGTTTATAGCAACTTTTGAAGTTGATTGTACTTTTAGATGGACATATTCTTTTGATCATTAAGGTTACTTTGTTTGGAAATAATTAGTTTTGAGTCAGATTTCAGTACATTTGCTTCAGGTCCTTGCAGGAGTGAAGTCATGGTATCTTTAAGAGATGCCATTGCACTTTCTACTGATATCATAGGAGATGGATTAAAGAACAACTCACCACTAATCCGTCAGGATGGGAGCTTTGCTGTAGGGAAAGCTCAATTAGATAATGACTATTCCAAGTAATACTTCATCTTCCTCCCGTATTCCATGAGGGCTTCTAGGTGTGTCACCATTGTATAAGAATGAAGGTAATCAAATATTATTAACCTTGTAAAGTTCTTGCAGGTGATATAAATGTGTTTTGAGGCTTGATTTGAGGTGCTCAATGTTATCAATTTTACGTAGCGAAGAAGGAAGGATGATTCTTTTAATCATCCAGGTTACTGTAGAAATGTTAGTATTGAGTCAGAATTTTAAAGTACATATTGTTCATGTTCTTCATGGCTACCTTCTAGTGAAGTCACGGTATCGTAAAAGATGCCAATGCACCACTGCTGACATGATGGGAGATGGATTAAAGATGGATTAAAGAACAACTCACCACTAATCTATCAGGACGGGAGCTCTGCCGTAAGGAGAGCTCAATTAAATAATGACTATTCCAAGTACTACTTCATCATTGTTCCCATTGCATGACATTGAAGGCAACATTAGATCATCAGAATGTCTTGCAATATATACAATGCATGGTTTGCCTGGTGGCCAGCGGTAGGCATTTGAAACAATCAGGCTATGGGGACAGTGCAGTAGGATTGGGTGAACCTGAAGTTCAGAATAGGAAATGGGCTTGAGAGAACACTCATCACACTAATGCAGACTGGGCAAAAGGGAGGGGAGTGTTAAATCATTTGACAATGTCATGGTCGGGAATTGGGAGAAGGGGGATGAGAGAGAGAGAGAGAGAGAGAGAAAGAAAGAAAGAAATAGGGAGAGAGAGGGAGAGAAAGAGAGAGATATATATCATGGTAAAGGAGAGAGTTGAAAGAAGATGTTAGAGATATAGGGATGGTGGGATATTTAGTTGACATCGTATCCATTATTAAGAAGAATAGCGGTAAAAGTAGTAACTGCATACATTCTCGCACATCAATGAAAAACGCATCTGACAGTTGTGATATAACTCAAAAGATAACATATCGAACAAGGATAAAGCTTGCAATATCTGCTTGGTTGTGAGGATCAGATATAAAAACTGAAATCTTCAGATCATATCTTACACTAAAGAAGAAGTGGAGGGGGAAAGAGGAATACTGGCCCCTCTCCTTGGGATGAAAAAAAGGAAATGGGGGCTGAACGCATAATTTGTTGCCAAAGCTCTTGGGGTGAAGAAGACGTGTACTGTGGGGGGCCACGCATCTGAGCTTAAGACATGAGACTACAGCTCCCATCTAAATGAATAAAGGAATCGAAGGATTAGAATAAGGACAAATAAAGAACAGGATTAAGAGAAGGAAGTTCAAAAGAAAAGAATAATGGAAACTTTCAAAAAAGCATAATTCAAGTCTGTTTTCTTGTCATCCTGGATAAGAATAATCAATTGACATGGAACAAAATCGTTTGTTTGAGCAATAAATGATGGTAATGAATTAAACAGCTTAATTTTGCCTCTTATGAAATCACAATGAGATCAGTACTTTATTACATTCTTATTGAAGTTTGAAACTTTGTCAAATTGAAGTTTGAAACATTTTTAATATTACTTGCATGGATGTGATATACAATCTAAATGGCGGAGACATGTTATATTCAAGGCCAAAGCTTCTAGTGTGTTTAAATCAGTTTCAGATGATTTGAGCTAAAGTTGTCTAATCCCTGTATATAACATGCCTGACCAGAGTGGGTTGGATTTATCGAAATTACCCGGAAAACTTTCTCAGTAGGTTAAGCATTTCTCTGTCTTTAATTGAGCAGAGGATAAGAAATACATGTACGCGGAGGTGGATCTGAGTTGAACACATGTTTTATGTCTTTCACACTCCTTTAATTTCCGCCAATTTGCGAAGCGTTCGTCCGTCATCAATGGCTGGAGGGTTAGAGGTGGGGTCAAACTTGAGTGGTCAGATGATGGGGGTTGTGGATCGATGGACGTCACTCAAAGATCTTGACCGTAGGCTTTTTTGATGATGTCACTTCCTCCAGTATATCGCTAAAAACAGAGACTTAATAAAAATGTATTTGCTAAATCTTGGGGCATATTTGCGGTAAAAAATATTTGCTCCAGCAACAATTGCTGGTTAGTTTACTTTTTTCGCTAAGATGTAGAGGAAGTTAGGGTTGCAATAGGGTTTGATGTTAGTTTTGGGTAAGGTTAAGGAAATGGTATAGTATAGTCCATAGTTAACGTTACTCATTCGAATAGTATGTGAAATTACAATTATGCGATTGTCATCAGAGCAAATATCACTCATTGAATCATATTTTCTTGGACTTTATACAGATAATTCAAGAAATCAAACTCAAAACATATGATGGTCCGGATTTGGAAAAAAAAAGAACCCAAATTATTACTCACCCCTTTTTTTTAATGATAACATAAAAACTTATGTTCTTGGAAAAATTGTCAGCCTTTTTCCCCAACACTTCAAGGTACATTTTTAACTTACGATGATTGATGAAAGTGTACAAAGATTCTAATTGTATTTTTGGGCAACACTAAAAAACAATGCTAGGGCCAAGCATATATCATGGTATATGGTTCAAAGTTATTATTTTCTCTTTCTCATTCTTGCCCTTGTAAATTTCCCATGACTCCTTTGTTAGCCAGCTAACCTTACACGATCATTAAGTTTGATTAGGATTGTCCATGGTTTGTCTGACTGTGGTTTCATGTGGCTGTCAAAGATATCTCTGTGGTCTTTCTTGATGACGTCTAATTCATTACCTAGTGCTCTGCTGGAGACTTTTTTTTTATAGACTCTATCAGATAAGACGCTGTCAAAGGACACTGTCAAAGATATCTCTGGGGTCTTTCATGATGACGTCTAATTCATTATGTTGTACTCTGCCGGAGACAAAGTTAGACGCTTTCAGGGGAAGACCCTGTCACAGGAGAGACGGTATCAGAGGACACTGTCGGGGGACTATACCAGGAGACACGCTGTCTTGAGGAGAGATGTTCAAAAACAGATAGCATCCTTCAACTGTGTAACTCATAACTATCTCTCAGGGATAGTTCTTGTAGGGATACTAATGGAACTTGATGGCTCATAACCACCAATAGGTCGTGAATAGAACAACAAAGTAAACGGCAGGGTTTGAGCTATAACTCAAAAGTCAAAATGATGTTTAACTTAAAACATACTTTTGTAAAAGTTTACAACAAGTATTTAATATTATTCGAAGCTTGGGATCTCGTAATATCAGAAAAAATAAAGAATAAAATATTTTGTGATGGCATCATTTAATTACCTTGTGCTCTGCCGGAGACACTGTTATGAGACAGTGTTCAGAGGCAGTGTTAGGATGCTGTCAGAGGACACTGTCAAGGGACATGTCAGGAGACATGCTGTCTTTAAAAGAGATGTTCAATAACAGATAGTAGCATCCTTCAACTGTGTAACTCATAACTATCTCTCAGGGATTGCTCTTTCAGGGATACTAATGGGACTTGATGGCTCATAACCACCAATAGGTCGTGAATAGAACAACAGAGGAAGCAGAATTTTATGCACTTAGGATGCCATTGATAGCTATTACTCTAACTGGTTGTAATTTTGTTGATGACAAATGTTAAATATCATTGGAAAGCTTGGAACTTATAGTTCCAGGTAAAAAAAAAAAAAAAAAAGCAGCATAATTGTATCGATGGTTTTGAGCCAGAGGGCCACATCTATATTCAAGCAGTTTGGACTCTAATCAGGCTTCTTAAGATGATTGCATTTCTCAGAAACAGGCACCAGGCACACATGAGCCCCTTATTGATATTTGGAGTCTTAACTTTGTCCAATTTTATCAGAGGATCCATTCACAAAGTCACTAACATAACATTTTCCATCCAAGTAGACCTCATTAGGTGGAAAATGGGGGAGGAGGGCAGGTTAAGACGAAAGAAAAGTTGTATGTATGTCAGAAAAAAGTAGAGGGATTAAAAAAAAAAGGGTCCACATTTGCTACCAACTGCATTATCGGTCTAAAGGTTCGGTCTTCGTTGCAACCGATTTAAGACTGACAAGCCATCAATCAGAGTGCGTAAGATGGCTCAACTCCTGGTCTGTCAACTTCAGTTAGCAGGGGTAATTGGGCACCCCTCCTCATTGATCAAGAAATCAAATTATCTATGGATGAAGGGAGGGTAACCTGATGATGAGACTCAATTAAGTGGAAATGGGGAATCCCCTGGGGTTTAGGAGACTAGTAATTAACTGAAATTTGAGGATGAGATTGAATCAACTTTGACTCTTCAGTGACACAGTTAATCTGCTGTTCATCGATCAAATATTTATTATGATCATTTGTGGCACAACTCCCCCTCCCCCTCACTTCACCTATCTTACCTGTATATTAAAGTTAGCCATCCTTTTCTTTTAAATATCAATGAGTCAACAGTAGCCTTTCCTTTCTAAAAACATATTAATTGATTTTCAATTTAATTTAATTTATATTTCTTAATCATTTTTAATATCAAATTTATCTTTTTCCATTATTTTGGCTAAAATGGTGAAATTTCAGTTCATGAATTTGTATTGATAATAATCGAAAAATGCAGATTATTTGTTTCAATAAATTGATTTGGTTGATTTGATTTGAATCAAGTATGTTTTCCAACCAAATCTGGAATCGGAAGGAGAGTTACATGTACGGCATTCCATGATTTGATCCTCATTTCATGTCAAATGCTGTGGCTCATCATTAAGAAAGCATTCATATATTTACTTGTAGACATTGTCAAAAACACAGAATGTTGTTAACACTTTTTCTCAAAAGTTCCCCAGTTTTTTAAATGGCTGAGCTTTATGTTTAAAATGGAGGCCGGTAGTTTATAAAGGTAGAAAAGAGTTTAAGCGGGATGTGCCTCAAGGTTTTTCATCATTTCTTTTTGGGGGAGATGACGTGGTGTGTGATGTTTGGTAAACTTTGAGGAACCCCTCAGGAAAAGAGAAGTAAAGGTTTGTAAGCCAGTGAGCATAGAGGGTGTATGGAATTACTTGAAATGAAACCACAGAGAATCACAACAATATGTTAGTGGAAATTCAATTTCAGGAGGCAGGAAGCTGCAGGAAATTGAGTGGATTTCGCTTTCATTTCTCTTGTGAGATGCCCACCAGTTTTGTGTTCAATTGGAGGAGTAGGATTAGCTGTCCTTGAATCAGCTAATTTCTACATCTCATGATTTATGATCTTAAGGAACTGTGATTTATTTATCAATTTCTTGGTGGAAATGAAAAACAAAGATGGTTTTGTGTACTGGACTTTTTTTTTGTTTTTTGTTGTTGTTTTGTTTTGTTTTTTTTTTGGGGGGGGGTAGGGTGTCCTATTGGACAAGCAGGACTAGTTGTTCCTGAATCTCAACAAGATTGTTTTTTTATCATCTAATGATTTATGCCTTTTAGGAACCTTGCTTTATTTATCAATTTCTTGGTGAAAATGAAAAACAAATATGATTTTGTGTAGTGGATTATTTGTGCTGTCCTTTTGAAGGAATAGCATTAGTTCTCCTTGAATAAAATCGTTTGCACATTTGAAACATAAATCACTTAAAAGTGATTTATGTTTTTTTAAGAACTTGGGATTATAGCAATTTCTTGGTGGAAATTGAAAAAAAGATTTGTGTACCGAACTATTTGTGCTGTCCTATTGAAGGAACAGAATTAAAGCTATCCTTGAATAAGATAGTTTGTTCATTGTATGATTTATGTATTTAGGAACCTAGTTTCTTGGTGGAAATAATTCGCAAAGTACTCTCTTGTATTGTTTTTGGTCATAGAGGAGAAGCATATTTCTTGAATTGGCAGTTGACGGTGTCGGTTCTTAATGAAAAAAGTAGCAAATGTATGCCTGCTGTAAAGAATCACATTCTCTGTGAACCTCTTAAAGTTAAATGGCTGTAGATTGTAAAGGTGGCATCACACTGTCCCGAAGTTGAACAAAGATAGACACACGGAATGTGAAATGTTAGGCTTCGTGCGAAGTTAGCCCCGGACTTAGTCAAGAGCCAAACAAGAGCCAGAACAAGAAATTGTTTTACAGAGGGGTACACGAATGGTCATATGCTTTCGTGATCAGAGCAAAATTTGAAATTTTGCATGATCATGTGTCCATCCTTGCTCAACTTCGGAACAGTGTGACACGGGCTTTAAGAAAGTGGTTGCAACAGGACAAGCGTGTCATGAGGGTTTGCATGTGTTCCTCTAGTAGGGTCAGCCGGTGTCTCTAGCCTGCCATGGAGTCAGAGGTAGATAGACCGCCTTGGGGAATACCCCAGGACGCCCTACCCAGCTATTCTCAGCCCTCATAAAACTCTGGCCCAACCCATCTTGTTTATATTTCTCCTTCATCTTGAACACTCATCTCCACGCTTCCTGGCATCTCAGCGGTTTTCCCCAAGATTACGCTTCATAAAACAAGAAGAAACAATCCCATTTTACTCTGAAAATCGGATATCGAATCAGATTTGTTTTCTGCGACAGCCAGACGCGATGCCAATCTCTTTCTACATTTTGTTTCAAATGTAGATAGATTTGTTTGGAGATGCATAATGTTGTTTGTTGGCTTGTTTGTTCCGTGTTGAAAAATTGGTGCGGAAATATCATCATGGTTTTCACTGTCCCCCTTTCTACAGATTTAAGAAACTAATTTCTGTTTCAGATTTGTCGGAAAATGATAACAATACCAGTAAATTTGACCCTTTTTCCTGATGATTAAAACAATATGAAATGAAAGCAATTTATTTTATCCCTTTTCCCATGTCTTCAAATAAATGAATACCATGAATTTGAAATATATTTATGTGTTCATTTGTCTCTCTTTCCTCATGGTTAAAAATTTGTAAAGATGAGTATATATTTCTTCTCTCTATTTTTTTTTAAATAATTTTTTTAAATGTTTACATGTAAGCACCATGAAATTAACCATGTTTTATTCTTCCATTCTTTATTTAGACAATCTTACATTACTCTTGCTTTAAAATCTAAGCTTTGCACTTTTTATCAATGCAGATTTTATGCTGTACCTCTTCAGTGTTTTAAAAATTTATTTTATTTCTCCTACATATTATTCCTTCAGGCCTCCCTGGATGGTTCCATTACATTCAAGTTAATACCAGCTGATATTGACACTAAGAAGATACAACATAGCCAGGTAAGACACTGAGCCTTGTAAACTTATTGCTTGTGAGATCAGGATGGTGCCTGCACTGAACCTTTAAAAAAAATGAATTAGAGTAGACTATTGGTTAAGTGAATATTTTATCTTATAATTTTTGTATCTAAAAATAAAAACAAATAAATAAATGAATAAAATGTGCGAATTTATCAGATATATATACGTGTCCTGGGACTTTGTTCTCCGATTTTTAAAAAAATCTCTTGCTCAGTAAGTACTGAAAGCTTTTTAAATTTTAGCTTTTGTTTTGTTTTTTTGTTTTGGGGGGGGGGGTCACACATACCCTACAATTTCTGTGGTAAAATTGTAGAGGAGGTTCTAAAGATTTGTGAAAAGCTATAGTTTGAAGGAAAAGAAGTGATTGTGATTTGCCTGTTTGCACTGGAATGAAAAAGACTTTAAAAAAACAAACTTATAATACAAGAACCATCCCAATTGATTGCTGGTTTGCAAACTATTATAAGTTTGAAGCAACTAACAGCATGTAAGCATGAGTTATGAATAATAATTCATACCAGACAAAGAGTAGGCTACACAATAAATGAATAGGATAACATAAAATGGATGGTGAAACATCAATTACCAAGTATTGATTTTAAAATATGTACATATTATTACTACCGTATAGTATATTGATAATATGATATACCGAAATTATTATGATTTTCCAAGCTGTATGATGCTTTATAATTTGTACTGTAGTATTTTTGGTTGAAATTACAGTGCTCTGTTAGGCTTGGGCAGATTAGTGCCACCTTGTTTTTGAAACAATTTATGTTTTCACCCTCACTTATATTTAATGGACACAACACTGCACTAGGCACAAAGATCTATGTTGTATAATATGTATCACAGTCGGGCTGTTAATTTAAATAATTTCCTTAAATCAAATAAATATATGTTGTAGCAATTACAATGTAGTTTATGTTGAGATCTTGTGTTTAGGTTGTTATAGAGATATAGATCTTTTGCAAATATTTAGATTGTAATATATTTTTTAATCAAATCTTGGAGATATTCACAAACTTGATTCTGTCAATGCAGCCAAATATTGTCATTAATTATTGTTTTACTCTTTATTTTTGTTCTCTAGCTAAAGCAAGTTTGCATTCAGAAAAAAAGAACTTCTGTCAAAAGCTATTATGTAAACGTATTGATACAGTTTCGCAGATATAATGATTTAAAAGAAAAAAAAATCACAATATGGCTGATTCAAAAGCTCACTTACTTGCATGTGTTTCACCAATATCTCAGTCAGACTGCCAAACTGACTTCAGACCAACTCCAGGCCGACTGCCAGCTTACCATTCAGTGTAATGCAATCCTTATTTCGGCCTGTTGTCGATCTGGGTCCAAACCTTGCCAGTGTGACTGAAGTATTGTCATTTGAATGATTGCATTATTACGATTGCTTCCTTGCATGTCACATAGCAGAGTCTAGCCAGCACCACTGCATCACGCCTGCCTCCCTTCGGAGCATCGCCTCCTGCCACCCCTTCCCCTGCGGCTGCTAGCAGGTTGATGGATGAATTCATGGGGGCTGGCGATCCCAGCAAGGTTTGTACTCAAAGCACATGTGTGAACTAATATCACTGTCTCTGTATTGACACAAGCTTGTAAGCACAATGTTTGATGGTTATTTATGGCACCTTGTATTAGGACAACTACCGCTGGACAACTACCTTCCAGAAATAGGGTTAGGGTTAGGTATAGGTTTAGTTGGTAGGTCAGATGTCCAGGAAGTACTTGTTCTTGTAGTTGTCCGAGAACCGTGGCACTTGACTGCTAAGAATTATTTGTTTGACCAAAAGTCTCAAATTCACCAATAAGTCACAAATAGTTGGATATCATTGGAAGCATTTTTAATTGTTTACACTTTAGTTAATAACAAGTGTTTGTTATCCTTCAAAAACTTTGAAAAAGTTTCAGACCTTCCCCCCCCAAAAAAAAAAACAAAAAACAAAAAACAAACCTGAGTCCAAAATAAAAGGCTTTCAGTTTTACCACTGATCCACCTCACTTACTTCAAATAACATAGATTTTGGAGGGTGTATTTTCAAGGAAAGACAATATAAACAATTCATATTTAGAAGACACATAGCAGAGTTTTCAAATACTAAAAAATCTAGATTTGACATCACTTGTCCAGCATAAATACCTGATACTAACAGTCTAGGTAAAGTTTTCCAATCTATAGTCATTGTGGAATTTATGCTTGTAAAATGATTTACCAATTGTTCTTGGAAATCACTTTGTTGTCTAAATGAGCTTGGGTGAGTTTACATCCATTATGTAGCACCCTGCATGCGTGTGCACTTGCATCTACACTAACTGTATACTTTACAATAATCATGTTGTTATATGTATTGTACCCAATCCAAAAAACAAATTATTTTCCACTAAAATTTCCACTTTTTTAAAACTTGGTTTTTGTGAAATAAAATAACCAAGGAGAATTAAAATCCCTTTCAGAAAACATAAGAAAAATAAAAATTACATACTCTGCATGAAGAGGTATAATAGAAGTTGTGTATTGTATTTATTTTTATTTTTTATTTTTTACTGATTCTGGAAATTGAATTAAATGAAATGAAATTGCAGACTCAGAATTGAATCTGATGATTGGAGTACACAGTCCAGAGACACTTGAGACCAAGCCAGGTAACTTGCTCCAACAAAATCAGATTTTGGGCTGCTCCCCCTCCCCCATTCATTTTTCAAATTTTTGGGCGACCCTCCTTTTTTCCCCTTCCAATCGTTGATCCACCACTGGACTGTAATACACTTTAGATGATATTATGGCACTTTATAAACTCGTCATTATTACCCTCTTCTTCCACCAGGTAAAGATGAGAGCTCATTTTGACTACGACCCGTACAAGGATGAACTGAACCCTTGCCCGGATGCAAGCATCTCCTTCAGGAAGGGAGACATTCTCCAGATAGTAGACCAAGGTGATCCTCACTGGTGGCAAGCTAAGAAGCTGGGAGAGAAAGGGTTAAGGGCTGGCCTCATCCCTGGCAGGCAGCTCCAAGAAAGGTAATCATCATTATCATCATCATCATCATCATCATAATAATAATCATCATCTTGTCATGTCTTAAATGGAGACATTCTCACCCGCTCTGTGTGTGGTCTCTGATAGGTCATGTCGTATAAATAAGTATTATAAACCAAGTAGATAGTAGACCAGGGTGACCCGCACTGGTGGCAAGCTAAGAAGCTAGGAGAGAAGGTTTAATGGCTAAACTTGTGTATTATAAAAGCTTGTCTTTTAACTATATGTTTTGAAGATAACTATTTGTATTTCAGTATAAATCAGCCTGTAATTTGATTTATATATGGAAACTAAAATGTGTTAAGGAGAAAAATACTTTTTGGCAACTTGATTTTGTCTGATTACATAATGTTTTCACAAAAGTAAGGCACATACTTCAGCTCATACAAACTCAGTCTTGGGTTCAGAATATGGGTCTATGTATTTTAGAGATCAATATTTTGGCTTTTTCATATATTTCTCTGGTAAATTCACGTAGGGGTACAAAACAAACAATATTAATTTCAATCGAAAGGTGTTTAGACTATTAATAATATTTTTGTTTATAATTGCAGGAGGTTAGCAAACAAGCGATCAATCATCAACGGAAGCCTCGGCAGCAATTCATCTTTAGATTTATCATTCAAGAAAAGCAGTAAGTAGCAATGACTTTGTTTTTAAATCAGCTATGCACATGAAAACCAATACACTAATCGTAGATAAGAAAAGGGTGTTTATCCAGTGTATTGCCCTTGTACAATACTGCAATAAGCTTCAGAATTGGAAGACGTAGTGTATGAAGAAGAAAAAAAGAATAGGAGACTTTATTGATAGGTCACTTTGAAAGAAAAATGCTGATAACACAGTAAGACTCATAGATTGAAAATAAATTGTGTTTTTTTTCTTTTATGTTGAAAATTGCACAAAATTGTAATCTAGTTTTTAAATTCAATTTTGATAAACTCATGACATATTATATAAAATTACATTCTTTTCTTTATGTACAGGTGTGAGAATCAATGTCAGAAGTAGCTTCAGAACAAATAAGAGGAAGGTCAAGAAAGTCATGTATCATGCCAAACAGAATGAAGGTAATACTTCTTTCCACTTTTCTTTTGATTCTTAAAGATTTAATTCCCCTTTTAAATTTCAATAACTGCATACTTCACTGCATACTTTTGTCATCTTTTTGATTGATATTCCATTTCTCAATTTTGTTCTTTACTTGTTTCCATCATTTTCTTTATTTCTGTCACGGTTCTCTTCCTTTTTTAAATTTGTTTATAAATAGTTAATACTGTCAAGGTTCTGCGCTCTTTTACATCTGTATTAATTATATAATATTGGATGCACTTGAGTGCAATATGAGATATATTCCATTCATCAGTATGAATATTGCAAGAGATCGAGGCACGAGTGCAATATTCATACTGATGAATGGAATATATCTCATATTGCACGAAAGAAATCCAATATTATTATTATTATACATACAAACCATTTCCATGGCATAGCAACGCTACCAGTTTAAACAAGAAAGAGGTTTACTCACCTGTATCAAATCTGCCTGATCGAGAATCTCACAAAATTCAATGATCAATCTATTATGACGTAAATTGTTGCTCCGCGCATCCATTGTTAAAAAGTTGTCGTGCTCTTATGACGTAAATTGTTTGCTCCGCGTATTTACTACACTGCGCTATAACTTACCTATATCTCTTCAAATTGCTATTCGTTGCCCAAAGTAGAATAGCCACCGGCAAACAAAACGACTCGAAGAGGTCTAACTGCCCTGAAGCAGACGCGGGAAACCCGTCACTGCGCAGGGACTATAATAACGCCTCTCCACACACGTCTACTTCCTCTTTCGTTGCCGCGCTTCAAAGTAAAAGAATATGAAATCGGCTAAAGATATTAAAGACAAACCTACACCCCAAAATATCGCCAAAGATATGCCGGGACCAAAAGAGAGTAGTTCGGCGATCCTAATGCCAGAGAAATCTACTCCGCCTCCCTCTGAAGAGGCAGCTCGAGGAATAAACCTCAAAAAAACGATCAATCGGGGCCCACGGATAAGAGGTGGTAGGCAAAAAAGAAACGCCCCAATAATCCCCCTCTGACGAAGCAAACCAGCACGGTGTGAGGAACTGAACCCTCGAAAAATCGGCTGGGAACCCATCACCGAACCCTTCGACCTCCATGATGTCGGGTATCGGGTCGGATAAGTCCCTGAGAGGGCAGTGTTAACTCCTCAACCTCACAAAAAGAGGTTGTCCCGAAGGATGCGAGTGTGACCTCTAAAACGTCGAAGACCCACCAATTTACTACGCTCCCTGACCCAGCTCAGGCGGGCGACTGGATTATCAACCCTTCAGGCTATCATGCCTCCTCCCAATACCCAACCCCCATCTACCCCCCCGACCCAGATCCCTTGGATCTCGTCCCAAACTATCAAGTCAACAAAAGACTAGGGAAATATTTATCATCTCGCCATCACCATGGCACCGGGAGGGCGGGGAACGAGAGTCCGCCTCACCCCCAGAGGAGAGCGGTAGCATTTCAATAGTTGGGATTCAGACTCCGAGTACGGCTATCACAACCCAGTACGTAACCAAGCCGTAACTTCCCGGGCGAGAAATTGGAGAGACTTCTCTTCATCTTCAGTTTCCAGTGAAACACAATCCTTACAGGCTGCACCAGAGTGCTAGATCGCCTATGATTGGCAAGCCAGCGGCTTAACGGACCAATCGCAAATTACCGCTCACGTGACCAGCCGCGAGATGGCGCACTTGCGGGGATTTCCACTGCATCTGACGACCGACATCGGGCAGCGAGAATTCTCTCTAAATATTGCCACAATGCGGGCGGAACGAAGAAGATGATCACAGACTGACGTTAAGCAGCAGTCTATTTTTAGACTGAAATCATCACTCGGAGATCGAGAAGATTCTCTGCGGAATAAAGATGGACGGACCGTATAAGTCTTGCTTCCACAATAGATAATCGCCGCTCTGGATTAAAACGCGCGAGTAGAGAGGTGACAAGAGGATTACAGGATCGCGTCTCAGACTTTGATAATTATCTGTGCTCCCCCACGGTCCCAGACGTAGCCTTTCGCGTTGGCGATGCAGGGGCGAGAAATCCAGATACAACACCCTGCGCAGCCGCACTTTATCAGCACCGACAGGGATTTGTCGGCGATCGACATCTCTGCCGCAATGGTATGCGCTCTCGCAATTTATCAGGGCTGCCTGATTACGGCCCTGACGGAGGCAGAGAGCCTAGGATTGACTTCAACCGATAGAGAATCGGTGCTTGAATCTCTTTCTAAGATTGCTGACCTGCAGTATGAACAGGCAACAAGATCAGCCCTACTTACGACGGGCTAAGAAGGAGCAACGTGTTGACTGCTCTTAACATCGAGCGGGAAGCTGCAAAATGTTTGGCTAGACTACCATGTGAGGTAAAGATTTATTTAATGGTAAATTTCAGGATAGTGCTCGATCAAACCATTTCTGAAAGTAACACGGCGGACAAAACTTTCTATAAGCTAAGTTCCGGCAATAGATCTAGCTCCTCAGGCTATAAGTATAGATCTAAGTCCACTCAGTCTCAGCACAAACAGAAGTCTTCTTCTTGTCCTCAGGACCAGCCCCAGTCCTTCGGAGATCAGAGGGCCCTCTTTCCTATGCTTCTCGCGTCCCCCTAATGACTCTAACGCTAGGCGTGGAGGAGGGGACAACCGCAGAAGGTCACAAAGCTATCGCGGCTCCCTAGTGGGGGGCGTGGACGTCAGCCCCAGTTCCAGTCCAAGGCACTGTGTTCAAGGGGCCTGCGACGATCAGCGTATTGACAAGTCAATTACAACTAGTTCTAACCCACCTCCATCACATGTCCCAGTCGGGGGGAGGCTAACTCGTTTGCTCAAAACTGGGAGAAGATATCTCACGAACAGTTTGTTTCTCGACATAATAAGTTCAGGGTTCAAACCAATCTTTCCAAGATCTGTCAAATTTCCCATTTCGGCGTCAGACGCCCTCTCCAGGGATCCCATCCGGCTAAGGGCATAAGAACAGAAATACAATCTCTCCTATCAAAGGGGTAATAGTTCAAGTCAGACAACATTCCCTCCTCCTGTCTCCGGTGTTTCTGGTAGAAAAACGCTCGGGGGGCTTCCGCATGGTTCTCAACCTAAAGAGAGTAAACAAGCTTCTCCCAAACCACACCTTCAAAATGGAATCCTCTCTAACCATCCTGCCCCTAATAAAATCCCGACATGGGCAGTAACAATAGACCTTCAAGATGCATATTATCACACTCCCGATGGCCACGAAGCTCCGGAGATACTTGGGATTCAAGGTAGAAAACATTTGTTACCAATTCAGCTGCTCCCATTCGGGCTAAAACCAGCTCCAAGAATTTTCTCCCGCTTAATTCAAGTAGTTGCGGCAGAATTAAGAAGACGAGGAATTACAATCTTCGTGTACTAGACGACTGGCTCCTTCTCGGCCGTCAAAAGCCACCCTCGAGTCAATATAGAGATGAGTGATGCAATTAGCCAAGGACTTGGGCTTCATGGTAAACGAAAAAGAATCGAAGCTCACAGCCAACGACCACTCCAGAATTTCTGGGGGCCAGGTAAAATTCCATGCTCTGTAGTAACGCCCATCCCTCCACAGAGTGGAAAAATTCTAGCAGTGGGAGCGAGGCTTTGCTCAACCTGCTTCGCATCTGCCGAGGATTGGCAAGTTTTCTAGGTCTACTCGCGAGGCCTGATAGACCTCATCCACAATGCAGCGTCACATGAGACCTCTTCAGCTGCATTCTTGAGACACTTCAAAACAAGCGTCCTCCCAGGACCATCCCATCCACTATCATCCAAAATAAGTCAATCAGTCAGCAGTGGTCTTTCCATCTCTTCTTTTAAACCAGGGGAAGAAGACCCAAAGCCAATTCCAACCTCACTCTGACACAGACGCGTCAAGCTCGGCTGGGGGGCTCACATGGAAACTCGAAGCCTCGGGCCAATGGGAATCGAGAGGAGTCGGCCCAACACATCAACGTCTCGAGATGAAGAGCAGTTCAACTAGCAATGGGAGCTTCCTACCCACATTGCAATCATTGTGTCCTAGTAAAATCGACAACAACATGTAGTATCGTACATAAACAGAGAGGGAGGAACAAATCACGAACTCTGTGCAATCTAACGATGGAGATCCTTTCGTAGTGTCAGGATCATCGCATAACTCTGATAGCTCGTCACATTCCGGGAAGGACAACTACCTTGCAGACTTCCTGTCGCGAGGGAAATACCTTCCCATCGGAATGGCAAGCTAAATCGCTCATAACGATGAAAATATTCACTCAATTCGGAACAACCTCAGATAGACTCTTCGCGTCAATTCTTGAACAACAACTTCCAGTCTATTGCACACGAACACCACGGTCCCTAGCTTCGCAACAGACTCTCTATCGATATCCGTGAAAGGGATTCTTGCTTACGCCTTCCCGCCCTTTCCCATCATAGCGCAAGTTCTGGAGAAGGTGAGGGAGGACGAGGCTCACTCCCTTCTCATTGCACCATGGTGGCCGAGGAAACCATGGTTCTACGAATCTAACAAACCTGTTGAGCAGGGACTCCAAGACACTCCCTCGTTGCTAAATCTTCTGAATCAACCAGGGACGAAACCTAATTATCCGAATCCAGGAGAGACTGTCGCCTAACACTCTGGCCCATTTCAGGAAATCGGCAGCGGACGCAGGCCTTTCGGAGAGAGCAGCAGATATGGCGCCCAATTCCTCCGATCCTCACACAGGAGTACTTATAAATTCGAGCGATCTCAGAGATACTACCGATGGTGCAGCAGTCTGCAGGTCGATCCAACCTCTGCCCTCTTAGGTAAGATTGCAGATTTTCTTACTTGTTCTGTTCGAGTGATAGTTTATCTATTTCATCAATACGAGGTTATAGATCAGCCATAGTGGCGATTCATACAGGATTTGGGACGGAGAGACTGTCTCTAATTCAAATGTTTCTCTCCCGTCTAACTAGATCATTTCTTACAGAATCCACCAAGCAGAGACTCATCCAAGGTGGACCTTCCCAAAGTCCTTCGAGCTCTAGCAAAGTCTCCTTTCGAACCTATGCATAAATGTTCCCTTTCTTAACCTTTCAATAAAGACAGTCTTTCTATTAGCAGTAGCATCAGGCCAACGCCGTAGTCTACTCATGCTCTGTCAGTTAGGTCAGGTCATATCCGTTGGGAAAAGGATAGGTTCGTTTGATTCCTAAAGCAGGTTTTCTTGCAAGAACCAAAGAGAATCTTCTAAACCTTGCAAATTGTTTTACCATCAATTAGCAAATTCTCTACTGTCTCAGAAGATAGGTTATGTTCCAGTTAGAGGCGCTTAAGTGGTACATGACAGAACTAAGTCCATTCGCTCATCCAGCCAACTTTTATTTAGTTCAGTAGAACCCCACGGGCGGTTAGCCAGATACTGTTTCCCGATGGATAGTTCAGGGTATCAAGTCAGGGGGCCAGAAGCCTACTTTCAGACTCAGGTTAGAGCCCATGACACTAGGGTATTTCAGCTTCTTGGGCTCTTTTCCAGGGGTACTTCTATGGAGGAGATCCTCCAGGCAGCCTACTGGGCAAGTCCTAAATACCTTTGTGTCTTTATTACTTATCTGATGTGATTAGTCAGGATACGAGATTTCGCATCTGCGGTTCTGTCGTGTCCTCATCGCTCCTAATTTGTTTTGAATTAATTAGGTAGTTTAGCTAGGTTTTTTTTTTTTTTTGGGGACCTTTAGGAAGGGCTTCCTTTTTCCCACCTCCAGAATTTCTGTGTAATCTAGCAATTTGAAGAGTATAGGTAAGTATAGCGCAGTGTAGTAAATCAGAATGTTCAATTGTGAACATATTATTTACTACAAGCTATACTTACCTATAGTTCCCTCCCTTCCTCCCCTGTGTTCGTCGCCCTTCCTTGTTTTTCACGTGAACGAAAGAGGAAGTAGACGTGTGTGGAGAGGCGTATATAGTCCCTGCGCAGTGACGGGTTTCCCCGTCTGCTTTCAGGCAGTTAGACTCTTTTCGAATCGTTTTGTTTGCCGGTGGCTATTCTACTCTTGAGGCAACGAATAGCAATTTGAAGAGATATAGGTAAGTATAGCTTGTTAGTAAATAATATGTTCACAATTGAACATTCTGATCCATTGTTAAAAGCTGTTGCGCGCAGCATTTTACTGGGATCACGGAGTGCAATATTGTAACAATAATGCACTCCTTTTCTCCATTGATACGGGTATGTAGGACATACATTATACGGGTAGGACATACATTATGCTAACAATATTGAACGCCGAGAAGCAAACATCTGGAAGAGTATCAACACATGGTTTTAATGCATCGAAAAAGAGACCTAAACGTGTATTAATGTGTATTAATGCATTACATCTTTCAACATAATTAATCCAACGCTCAACACTAACATTTTTTTTTGGTTGCCCTGCCGGGCAACCAGATTTCCATTTTCCCCCAGATTTGGTTGCCCGAATGAAAAATCTGGTTGCCCGAAAAAAAAAAAAAAAAAAAAAAAACATTAAAAAACAAAGATCTTTGTTTGATTCACATGAGTACTAATCACACCTGGTTTGCGGCAACAGCTAATTGTGGTTCATTCTCGTTTTGGGGCTTCATAGAGCATAGGCTCATAATAATGAATCATAAATTCACTCAAACATGAAAACATAAAAAAATACTAAAAATACCGTAATTATCGGTGTATACGCCGCCGTTTTTTTCTGGTGACAAAAAGTCAAAAGTTGGGGGTGCGATATAGAGACAGGCTTGCATTGGGATCGACGCAAAGTCAAAGACTTTTTACTACCATAGTTCTAACGAATTTTGTCAAAATATGAAGAGTTAAATCACACTACATAATTAGTACATACCTTGTATGAAGGTCCAAGTTGATGGGAAAGCTCTGGAAGAAGTATATTCAGAGGTTTTTTTAGGTTAAAACATCATATTTTGATGTTAATTGACCGCACGACATATTTGCAACTTACCAAGTGGAGAGTGTGTAAACACCCGAAGCTACCGGCCTGGACATTGGCGATGAACTGAAGGGTGCTTCCGATAATAAAAACTGATTGCACATTTACCTCGAATTCACAACAAAATATGCAACAAACATAACAATCACACAAGAAATCTTACCCCTAGAATATCGTTCCTGAGAAAAATCAGGTTCTGACAGGTCCAAAATAAGCATAAAACCTCTGATAAGAACAGCTTCGCGTGGCCGCAGTTTTCAAAACAGCTAGAGCTTGCATCGGCAGCGCACTGTTGTGGTAGTACTAGTCTACGCTGCATGCAGACCCTGGTAGTTTATTAAGTGCCGATGTATTTTCTTTTAATTCTTTTGTTTAATCTTCACTTCAGCGCTAATTGTTTTGTTGTTTCTCATGTAAAACTAAGATTACTTCAATAATTCCTTCATTGATTTTTTTTAATGTTTTTTTTTTTAATTAATTTTTTTATTTACTTTTGTTTTTGTTTGATGAATTTTTTTTGGTATTGTTATTTCATTTTTTTTCTTTTCGTTTGCGGGGGTCCATTGCTGTATTCTTATTATTTTTTAATTTTTTGTCCCTCTTTGTTCAATCATTATTTTTCAGCCTGAATATGCATCTTGTAAGTTTTCCCATCAGTCACATAATGTTTATGACAAAGTGGCATGATCGCAAGACTATCTCCAGTAATAGTGGAATCCCCAAAAATCACCGATAGTGTGATTGCTTACGATCCATGCTAGTGCTCTAGCCAAAACAAACCTTGCCGCTTCATCAAACATGATACAAACTTTCTGCTTCCGTCCCCATCTTTCTACTTTTCATGATTTTTCATCAACTTTATATCTCCCCCCCCCCCCCCCCCCCGCCCTCTCTCTCTCTTTCCCTCTCCCTCTCTCTCTTTCTTTATAATATACATCTCAACCACAGAACTCCATCACATGCGCCTTTTATTGCAACACACACACATAGATCTACACACATGGAGTGTCTTTGATTATACACATTAACATGGCACACTCAATGCGCACTGCATGCACTCTACATAATCATTGGCCATCTCAATCCTCAAACCAGGGAAGTGTGCGCTACGGTGGAATATGATTACAAGATTACAAGTGAAATATACAATTTGAATTTCTCTTTATACCACAAAAAGATCCCCCAAAATGTGGGCGCCCGGTCGGGCAACTACTTTGTTCATTTTTTCTGGATTTGGTTGCCCGACAGCCCAATCTAGTTGCCCCGGGCGCCCGGGCACATGTTAGTGCCGAGCGTTGATTAATCATTGAAATTTGCAAATAATTGTTCCATATCCTCAGAAGTTATGGATCCAGTAGGATCCATTAAGTTTTTTGCTCCATGTTATGCATACACAAGCCTGACTTTGTTTCAAGCCTTTTTAATATTAAAACATCTCCACTGATCAGGGGCATTAGAGTGATGTATTTCTTAGAGAAAAAATGTGTGAAAAGTGCAAGAAATGAATTTAACCATATTCATCCAACGTGGTTTGTCCTCAGACTATGGTAGTGAAGAGGTTCAAATCTATGAAGAAGTTGCGTTATACAAGCCTCCTGCTTCAAGACCCAGACCTATTGTGATCATAGGTAAGTCAAGGCAAACTCCTTATTTGCGTCTGTTTCTTTTATTTTTTTTTCTGTTAAACTTTTTTAAATTTGCTTCATTGATATAGTCATTGATAGTTTCATAATTTCAGAAATGTGTAATTTCTGCAGTGGCTCATGAACAATTACTATGCTATAGTTAAAGTAATTATTGATTCCCACAATCCAAACTAATAAATGTCAGTTTTTCAAAACATGTTTCAACAATAACTTGACTGAAAGTTCAAATGATTAGATTATAAATCACTCATAATTTTGTACAAGCTGGGCTTAGAACACCCAGTAAAATACAATTAACTGTTCCATGCATTCTAAACTGTTCAAAATAACATTATTTTAGGATCATTTTAAGATAATGCAAAGCAGTGAGATCTTGTATTTTGTTGTTGCTGTCTTATCAGCTAAGTTTCTTTAATGTTCTCTCTTATTTATAGGTCCTCCGGGTGTTGGTCGTAATGAATTGAAGAGAAGACTCATCGCTTGTGATCCTGATACATTTGGCAGTGCAATCCCTCGTAAGTTGGACATTCTCCCTCCAATATACATATATCCTTGTCGTCTCCCCCATCTGATGAGGTTATGCTTACTTTTGAAAGTATTTTTATAAATTTAAAATTGCCTTGAAGTCTTTTATTGTCATGATTATATTTTCCCCCTCTTTTGTCAAAAAGATGTAGGAGCTAGAGCAAAAAAAAAAAAAAAAAAAAATTGCCCATTTCAGATGCAAAACTTATTTTAACCCTAAGACTTTGAAAAATCTATTTAAAAAAAAAACACTACAAAAACATTCTTTTATATTAATATCATTTTGGGTATTTTTAATTTTTTTTTTCCTTTTAATCTAAGTTTGTTTTTATTTGTCAATTTTTTTATTTATTTTATGATACAACTAATTTTGATGTTGATTATATTTGATTAAATGAGAACTGTGCTCTCCCGTTCCAGACACATCCCATTCCGAGCGTATCAAGAGTGTCTTATTGCTTACACTTGTCGGCGTTTGAATGAATCGACGAGAACATAAGAGCGATAGTTAATGCAAGAAATCTATAGATTAAAGCATTGTTACAATATGATTATCTGAGATTGACTGAGAACTGCACTTTTCCATTCCAGACACATCGCGACCCAAGCGTATCATGGAAGAAGACGGTATGGAGTATTACTTCGTCTCTAGGGAGGTGATGGACAAGGCAGTAGACTCCAATCGCCTCATAGAGTACGGAGAGTACAAAGGTCATATGTATGGCACCAGTATCCTAGCAACCAAGAGGGTCATAGACGAGGGTCAAGTCTGTCTTCTGTGTGTTCATCCCCAGGTTAGTGGAATTAATCAGTGGTTTTTGTTTTTTGGGTTTTTTTTAATTGAAAAGGAAAGTAGAAATCAACAATTGTCAACAAAAGTCAGGTGGACTGCAAGATATGAACTAGATAAAAGCATTTTTTTCCCCATATAATATGAAATTGCAAACAATACCCACCTCAGTCATCAACAATCGATTTTTGACAACTAGGCATGCCAGCAAACTCCGAGAGAGAGTCCCAAGTAGCCTAATCAAGTTGGTCCCTGAGGACTCTGGTCCAAATTCTTGTTTTTACTGTATTTTCTGTAGAACTTGATGTTTGTCTTGCACTGCAAATCTTAAAGCATTCTGAACTGAAGCCCTATATGATCTACATCAAGCCACTAATAATTATAATCTTTAATTTTCCTTTGAGTTTAGGCACTGCGAATCTGAAATCCTATGTGATCTATATCTACATCAAGCCGCTAATTGTTATATATCTTTAATCCCACTTTGATTTAGGCAATGTGAAACCTAAAGCAGCCTGAACTGAAACCCTATGTGATCTACATCAAGCTACTAATTATAATAATCTTTAATCTTACTTTGATGTATTCACTGCAAATCTGAAACCCTATGTGATCTACATCAAACCTCTAATTAATGAAATCTTTAATCTAACTTTGATTTAGGCATTGCGAATCTTAAAGCAGTCTGAACTGAAACCCTACGTGATCTACATCAAACCACCATCCATTGATGTACTGAGAGCCACAAGGATGTCTCGTAAAGCCATGGTTACTATGGAGAAGTCAATTACAAGGCCTTTTGCAGTGAGTACACTTTCAGCTTGTCTTTAAAACTCATCTCAGTTATATGCCACAGTAGTACTATCACATAATTAAGCCTTCCCATATCAGAACAATTAAAAGAAATATAAAAACAAACCTGGTTAGCATACAGTAAAGTTCCCTAATGAGCTAACCTTGCAATTGCCAGTTCAGAAAAGTAGGAAACTTTGGTTGGTCATTCATTATAAGACACTCTAACTGCCTGCCAAGTTTCGGAAGTTTTGGACATTTCACTGTCAAAATCTCTATAGGAGAGGGGGGGGGGGGGGTCAAGTTCCTTGATATGATATTTGTTACACTTTACCACAACAGGGCCACTCAATATTTGTTTTCATGTTTTTGTCACATTTGATTGTACCCTTATAATTTTTAGGGGAGGGGTAGGGAAGATCTACTTCTCTTATTTATTTTGGTTTGAAATTATATTACTTTGAAATATTATTGTAATGTTTAATTTAACTTTTCTTTCCTTTGAATGTTTGCAGGATGACGATCTAGTAAACATGATCCAGGTTGGGAGAAGAATGCGAAAAGGCCATGTATCAGCATTACTTTGACTGCACCATCACAAACGATAACTGCAACGGACCTTCATGGAACTCAAATCAGTCATCTCTCGTGTTTCAGACCAGGAACAATGGGTTCCAAGCAAATGGCTAAGAATAGACTAGGACTTCACATAATCACAAACGATAACCTGCAACGGACCTTCATGGAACTCAAATCAGTCATCTCACGTGTGCAGACCCAGGAACAATGGGTTCCAAGCAAATGGCTAGATAGACTAGGACTTCACACAATCACAAACGATAACCTGCAACGGACCTTCATGGAACTCAAATCAGTCATCTCTCGTGTTCAGACCCAGGAACAATGGGTCCCAAGCAAATGGCTAAGATAGACTAGGACTTCACACATCACAAACGATAACCTGCAACGGACCTTCATGGAACTCAAATCAGTCATCTCTCGTGTTCAGACCAGGAACAATGGGTTCCAAGCAAATGGCTAAGATAGACTAGGACTTCACACAATCACAAACGATAACCTGCAACGGACCTTCATGAACTCAAATCAGTCATCTCTCGTGTTCAGACCCAGGAACAATGGGTTCCAAGCAAATGGCTAAGATAGACTAGGACTTCACACAATCACAAACGATAACCTGCAACGGACCTTCATGGAACTCAAATCAGTCATCTCTCGTGTTCAGACCCAGGAACATGGGTCCCAAGCAAATGGCTAAGATAGACTAGGACTTCACACAATCACAAACGATAACCTGCAACGGACCTTCATGGAAACTCCAAATCAGTCATCTCTCGTGTTCAGACCCAGGAACAATGGGTCCCAAGCAAATGGCTAAGATAGACTAGGACTTCACACAATGGTCTTAAATGCACTACCCAGACCAGGACTCCTTGCAAGAACTACACCATGGTCCAGATCTATTATAGAAACCACCGTAGAACAGCGATTGGTCTATTTATAGACTAGGACTACACACAATGGTCTTAAATGCACTACCCAGACCAGGACTCCTTGCAAGAACTAAATCATAGTCCAGATCTATTATAGAAACCACCCTAGAACAGTGATTGGTCTATTTATAGACTAGGACTACACACAATGGTCTTAAATGCACTACCCAGACCAAGAATCTTTTAAGGACTAAATCACGCTCCAGATCTACTAGAGAAACAAGCTTGGATCAGCGATTGGTCTATATAAAGATTAGGATCTGCACACCTTTTCAGCCTACGCACAGAACTATTTGGAACAAGTCCTGGACTTAATTTCAAATAAACCTACACAGAGATCAGCATGTGGATATGAGAAACCAGCATTTTGTTCCTTATTTACAAGCCAAGCGTGTTTACAAAAGTTAAACCATTGATAAAAACATATTTTCTTTGATTGCAATGAGTAGATGTATGCCTCTTTGTTCAACAAACAAGAATTTCCAAGCATTTTCATTAAGTGCTCCATTGTTTTATTTATTTTTACTTACGATAACCGTAACAAATGAACCATTATCATCATGTGTTGCTATGTTGAGAATTAGGTTTTGGCATTCATCAGTGCAGTATTGAGATTTTATTTATTCTGTAGATTACATACTGGATTGAGTGCCAATCACCCACAAAATTCATTGATTACTTTCGATCTGTTATATTCATATATTGCCTGCACACAAACTAAACATTCATCCTTTGACTCCCAAGTGTTTCAAAGAAGAATAAAATCAATTGTAAAAAAAAAAAAAAAAAAAAAAAAAAAAAAAAAAAAAAACCTTAAGCTCTGAATAAGTGGATGAATATTCATATTGACAGAAAAACAATTAGAAAAGGAAGTGATAATTGCTAACTGATCTTGTACCACATATTGTTTTTCATGGTAATATTGCATTTTTTTTAGAACCAGGGGATGTTTCACCTAGTTTTATGTTAATTTTGCACAGCTTTACAAACAATTTAAATAAGAAAAGCCAAATGTAATATTGGTAAAATATCCCCCTGCTAATAAAACCATAATTTGTAGGCAGTCTTAAGTTCATTGAACCTTACATTAAAAAAAATTATGTGTGGTACAGGGGGAATGGTTCATGGTAAGACTTGTATTTGTGAAGGGCGGGTCCAGATTGCTCTGTGTCTAGTTTTAGTGGGAAGTAATTCCATGTTACATGTCAAATTAAAAATTTCTGGCTCTATTTGACCTCTAGATATTGCAAGCTTAAACATTCAATGCCCTATGGCTGTAACATTAAGAGTTATGATCAATTGTAGATTTGAAACAACCATTCTGATTGGTTCACAGTGAGGCTTTTATCCAAGAAGTCCATGCAACAAGGATCCTGATTGGTTACTTTCGATTTGCAAGTGTTCATAACTCTTTATATTTCTGGGCACAGGTTGCATATATCATATGTGAGAGTATTTCACTTGTTATGTTTGTTGTGTTGTAGGAATTGAAATTAGACTTCTCACTAGTAACATTCCCTCAGTTGACATACAATAAGCGTATAGAGTGTGTTATAGTGCCTCTTCGTACATTTACTAAGTGCTGTGCAGCATTATACTTATCAGAATCAAAGACGTAACAAAGAGGCAAATCAATCAAGATGGATCTCTTTGTAGGTAGTGGAAGAAGATGGAATCCTAAAGGAAATATAGTTGTATTCTAAGAGGATATAGTGCCTTGAACTTACTGTGCTTTGTAGAAAAAAAATCTTCATTTTAAAGCATAATTCCAATATTGTTATTAACCCTGTAAAGACTATTTCTATTTTTGTTTTTGCAAAGCCCAATGAACGTTGTTGTGAAGCATTGTTTTTATTTGAAGGTTAAGCAAAAACACCTATTATATCATCAAATCATTCAAGGTCTTTGTTTATTGATGCAATAACGAGTGACATAAATGGTAATAACATGGATGTTCACTATTCTCTAATCCCACTTATATGCGGGCTTAGGCCACAAGTGGTTAAAAGTCAAACTACTTACAATTCTAAGATGCTGATCTGTAAAGTATTTTCCATCTCATGTTGGATATGCAACAAATGAGAGGTAATATTTAATCCCATGGTCTGATACAAAAACTCCATGATATAAAACAAATAATGTGGACCCCATGGTCCCTACACTGAGTGGGTTGAGAGAAGAGCAGATAATTGACTGCCTGAAATTTTGTTTACACTAAACATTTATCTGTACCGTGTTCATTTTGATACAGTTAAAATAATCCTCAAATGTATTTAAAAAATGTTGAATTCCAATAACCCTTCACTGCCAAAACTGGAAATTGGCTTTATTCTACCAAGGTTGTAATGTGTGTCGCTAGTTTGCATTGAACCAAGATTTAAAGCTTATCATGTTCATATAACAGTTATCAGGTTGTGCAAATATGTAGTGCTTGTTTGTGTGTGTGCAGAAACCACGTGTACAATTTTAACAATATAAAAATAACAAAGAAGTTATTTATATTGCATTGTATTCACCATATATGATTATATTACATTCTTGCTAATGGCTTTGAACATGTTTATTTAAAATTTCTTTATGTCAACTTAGATTGAATTTACTAATGTAGGGCTTTATGCAATAAATAGAGTATTTTCTCTCCCCCTCCAGTTTAAATACCTTCTGTAACACTTCTCCTGAAATCCTTGCTTTTCTCTTTTCATCTCTTCCCCCCTTTGTTATTATTGTTAAGAGTCAATTGTTTACCTGACCGTCCTACTTTTAAAAAAAAAATTCTTCATATTTCCCTATTTTTGGATCTCTCTACTTCTATCTTCCATCACCTCATTTGCTCCCCCTTTCCCTCACTCTCCTATTCCCTCTCTTTCCCATTCCCTCTCTTTTGCTTGCTTTCTTTCTCCCCCCCCCCTGCCCCCTTCTTTGTTCTTTTCTCCTCTTTTTCCCACATCCTTTGGATGTAAAGATTTGTATTCAGGCACTTGTAATTCAAGTTGAGAAACAGATAATGTGCAGAGTGTTAGTAGTATAGAGAAGAAAATTAGTCTTTTGCCACCTTTTCTGTTTCTATCCCGCTCGCTCTTATAATACTCTAAGAAGTGCCGCAATGTATTATATAACTCGAGAATGTACAAAAGACTGACGGATGAATGTATATAGTCGTTTTTATTTCTTTTTGTTAAAAGTTATATACAAGAACAATTTGTCACTAACATTGTGATGTAAAGCATTTATGAAAAATAAAAAACAAATCATGCTTTAACACGACTTGAACTTTGTTGAGCTTGTTTTCTTTAATGTGAAGTTTTATTATGGTTTTGTTTCTAAATGGAAGTTAGGGGTACTGTATTTTTATTTTTGTTTATTTTTATTTATTTATTTATTTTTTTTTTTTAATCTACTTTTGTGTTGAAGATCTATCAACATTTGTCCAAAATGTGTATTTTTATTCTAAACATTGACGTAAAATATAAAAAACCTGACAAATCAAAGGATATTTACAAGTGAGTGAAGAGCCGAAAATTCAGTCTTCTCTGAAAACTATAAACATGAGATATACCAAGTTCACATGTCATTGTCCTTTGGAAAGACATCCGTCAATGCCAAGTCCCTGAGAAATGACTTAAAGTCGTAGGCCCCTAGTCACTTGCTTCTAAACATTCAACATATTCCTTAGAAGTCGGGTAACATATCAATCAATCAAACAATCGATAAACTACTCATTGTATAAACTTTCGGGTATAGGTTTAATTCAATGCCTTAATGGTTTTATTGGCATTAAAAAAAGAAAACGGCAATGAAACCAGGTCGCAAGTTAAAAAACCCTGGGAACGTAGCAGCTGTCTTGGTAATTTAAATTAATGGTGCAAGGACTGACGGGTAATAACTGCGATGAATTGAACAAATTAACTCCTTAAATAGGGCCATTAACAGTAAAATACTCGACTAAAATATTCGACATCAAAATAAAAATTTATCAGCAAATTCTTCTTGAGAAGGATTTGGAGAAAAACTTTATAGGCCTACATGTATAAAGTAATTTGAAAAACTTCCATAATGACTTCGTAGCACACAGTATAATACAGGGTGTATCAATAAAAACGGGACAGTTTTGAAAAGTCTGTCAAAATTTCGTTTCAAATCATTATGTTCTAATTTTGATGTTAATAGATGCTCTGAAGTCTTATTTTCAATGCCATTTTAAAATATAAGTTTTGTCATGCTTGAGCGCACAAAGAACGTTTTTGTCCGGGGCTCTCAAAAAAAGGCTTGCGACAAAATGGTAGAAAATAAGAAAATCGATCATCAGACTTTTTGCTAATCAGAGACTTACTCTTAACCTTTTCATTATCTTTGCCTTTTATTATCGAATTATGCTATCAAAATTCATTAACAAAGCTATTTATTTAATTGAATTGTTTGTTTCGTTTGTTTTGTTTTTACCACAGATAACATGTTATCTTTGCATTGAATATTCCTTCAAAACTAAAAAAAAAAAAAAAGAGAAAAAAAAGGAAGGAAAGTTGTCAACCCAAGACAAGGGATTTGGTTGGTTGGTTGATATATGATTGACTGATTCTTTGTTGTTCGTTTCATTGTTTGATTGATGGATTGATTATTAATTGACTCGATATTGATATGAGGATTGGTAGATTGACCATTTTGAATGATTGATCGTTTGGATTTAATGCATTTGTTTCTTTGAATGATGCATCGATTACTTTGTGATTGCTTGTTCAAATGCATTGTTAAATCGTTTGGAAGAACAAGGAATCGACTCAAAAGACTAACATAATTATTGATAGGAAAAGTAACAATCAATGCGAATGGGAGTACCTGATTCAGGATAATGATTCAGAATAAAAATACCCTTAAATTTAACCAAAGTGTTTTTTTTTTTTTTTTTAACCTCCGACAAGAACTTTTACCGTGTTCGGTGAAGCATGAACGAAACAAATTAAACAAAAGCAATTAATCAATCAATTAAATAAAACAATCAATTAAACAACCAACCAAATCCCCTTTCTTAGGAGTTGACAAAAAAAAGTTTAAAGAATTATTTATTGTAAAAAGATAACATATTAAAATGAAAACAAAACAATTAAAGTTAATAAATAGCTTTGTAAGTGATTTTCAAATCATAATTAGAAAAAAAAATGGCAAAGATAAAGAATAAAATTAGAGGAAGACTGCTGATTAGCAAAAAGTCTCATGATCATAATTCTCAATTTTTCCATTTGTGCGCAAGCCGTTTTTTGAGCTCCCGACAAAAATGTTCTGTGTGTACTCAAGCATGAACGAAACTCATTATTTCTAATTGCATTTGAAAGATAAGACTTCAGAGCATCTAGTAACATAAAAATATAGACATCATGATTTGAAACAAAATTTTGACAGACTTTTCAAAACTGTCCCGTTTTTATTGATACGCACTGTATAGTCACGTCATGGTGACTATGCCACATCAGCCTTGTGTGGCTTCACATCGAGTCATGTAACTATCAAGCTGTCACTTTTACCAAACCTGGGGGGGAGGGCGTTTCATAAAAGGACTTATCGGACATTTATCCGACAAACTGTTATAAGCTACTGAAATGCTTACAGCTGATTGGTTGAGAGCAACTTGGTCGAATAAAACGTCCGACAAGTCCTTTTTAATGAAATGCCCCCCAGAATACTGCATGGGGTTGGTTGGTTGAACGAATTCTGACAGACATGCATCAATCGGGGATGAATATTTACGTATGGGACCGACCTTTAATGTCATTAGACGTGATTGGGATTCGAACGTGGGTCCGCTCCATGTCAGTTTGTAGGCTGATGCAGGGAGTTGACAATGAATGTTAAGGGACTCGACTGTTACTGATTTCAAGTATACTGAGCTTTTAGTCTTATGCGTAGTTAGATTATTGAACATTATCATTTATTCTTTCCAGCATTCATACCATAAATATGTTACTAAGTAACAAACTTATTACAATGCCCTTCCATACATTTTCGTTTTCCGATATCATTTAAGTAGTAAGTTGTATTGTCTATCTTTGTATCAAATGGTGCTCAACATACATGTCAGCATGGGTGTCGATTGTGGGGGGATGCATCCCCCCAATAATTTCGGTGGGGGGATGGTGTGTACAATCATCCCCCCCCCAATGTTTTGATATCAAGAAAATAAAAAATATCATATTATATGCATATAAATCTACCCATTACAAATATGTTATCATAAAAAGCACTTTTATGACATTATTATATTATTTTACAGTCTAAAATGCATATTTCTGACATTCAAAAATCCAAAATTTTCTCACTCTTTCGTTGATCTTTTTCGTGTGTGTCCCTGATATACTTTAGTAATCATGTAATACACAATGCACCGTGCAGATAATGGAAGCACAGATGTTTCACTATTCCAGGCATGAAAATTTTCAGCTTTTTATCTGATTTCAGTGTTTTTTCTTCCTTAAATGTATGATTTCAGTGCTTTTTCTCCTCAAATGTATGATTTTTTTAGCCCAAATTGAGATATTTGGCCACTATTTCATGCCTAGTTCAAATATTTTTAGTCTTTCATTTTTATCACCAAGAAATTTTCATGCCTGCTATTCACAATTGGAAAAAAATATAAATCGATGATAATCAGGGGCACCGATCACAGGGTGCATTGGGGACAGGTGCCTCGATACGTAAAACTGAAGGCATAAGTATTCCCCTTCAAAAATCCAAGATGGTTTTGATAAAATAAATAATGAATATTGAAGAGTCTGTAACACTTATCTCGGCTTTTCATCGACAACGTAACTTTTTTTTTTTTTTTACTCGGACCATTGATTATAATACACTTCCACTCCGGGGGCCAAATGCCCTCTTTTCAAATTAGCCGGTACTTTGCTCTCTAATTTCAGATAACTGTTAAAAATTGCCTGAAATTTTTCAGCTCGCGCTTCGCGCTCGCATAAATTAAGATATAAGATATGTTCATATTTTATGCATGTATAAACGTCACGATGGTACGTTTAAAATACCAACTCCCTCCCCGTTTCGTGCTCCCATGAGGCCGGGCTACAAGTAGGCCTATCTTGTTTCATCAGGTCACTATTTTTGAGAAAATTTTCAGCTCGCGCTTCGCGCTCGCACAATATTGCCCTAACTGGAATTCGTCCATATTTATATAGATTTGCGTTTGTTGGCATTACGTCATGATGTTCCACTTCTTAAAGGGGAATCCAACCCAAGGAGAGATTCAACCTTACAAGAAAGAGGAAAATGAGAGGAGCAATCTAAAAAAAGTTTCATCAAAATCGGTTATGAAATAAGAGAGTTATGGAAGTTTGAAAAGTCTAGTTGTTCCTTCTATGGGGATCCTCAAATTGGCATCATCGGCTTTAAAATGGCCGATCTTATGGACAACTCTCCATTCGTTTTGTACACAAATTTTCAGATTTTCCCCATTTTCTTTCGAAATATATCTTCTTTACTTCTGAGCTCAAAATATGTCAAGGGAAAATATATTTCACACAACATAATGTTGAGCTCAGAAGGAGGTAAGATATATTTCGAAAGAAAATGGGGAAAATCTGAAAATTTGTGTACAAAACGAATGGAGAGTTGTCCATAAGATCGGCCATTTTGAAGCCGATGATGCCAATTTGAGGATCCCCATAGAAGGAACAACTAGACTTTTCAAACTTCCATAACTCTCTTATTTTATAACCGATTTTAATGAAACTTTTTTTAGATTGCTCCTCTCATTTTCCTCTTTCCTGTAAGGTTGATTATCTCCTTGGGTTGGATTCCCCTTTAATTATCACCAGTTATAAAAACCCCTAGCCCTCCATTAATTTCGCACTTACAGTCATAACGCTACAAATACCATGTTTCAGTTCTTATTGAGAAGATTTTATGCTCGCGCTTCGCGCTCACATTACAGCCTTATGAATTCGACGATATACTAGTACTCATATGTGTGTATATCTATAGACATTACATCATGATGCCCCCCTTAATAAACCAGATAAAGCCCCTTCCCCGTTTCGCGTTCGCATTATTCTTCAATATAATGTCCCGTTTTATGTCACTATTATTGAGAAAATTTTCAGCTCGCGCTTCGCGCACGCAGAATTTTAAAGTATGACTCATATGCATTAATGTGTGTAATTATCTGTAGCCATGGTCCCCTTAAAAAAAAAAAAGAAGTTGAAGCCCCTTCCTCGTTTCGCGCTCGCATTATGCTACAAATGCCCCATTTTATGTCACTATTATTGAGAAAATTTTCAGCTCGCGCTTCGCGCTCGCATTATACAATACATTTTTACAATATTTATGTGCATGTGTGTATACAAGCATTACCCCCACCCCAACAATGGACACTGCGATCACAGTGTCAATTGTCCACATACTATGTGACACATTGAGGAAAAGAGGAAATATCGACGATCATCCCCCAATCGCCAAAGCAAATCGACACCGTTGCCAATAAAATGATACAAACATACTATGAATTTATAAACGTTATGTACAAATGTACATTGAAAATACAATGCATATCAAGAAATACTATTCATTCCGTAAATTGAGCATGGATAATCTAGTTGACACAATACTTTTGCATTAAACATTGACTTGAATTACAATAAAACCTGAGAAATAATTTTCCTTTTAACTTGTTATCAAAGTGATGGGAAGGCATCAATGGAGGAAACTTTTTTACCACAAAAAAAAATGAGTGAAAAGAAATAGAACAAAAGTTGAAATAAAAACACAAATGGGTCACGGTCGGGCAATCTAAAATGAAAGAAATTTTTAAATTGTGTAATTTTCCACAGATGGTCAGGTAATAACGGGGATAATTTTTTCTTCCAAATAAGTCAAGATTATAACGGTAAACAAACGTTATCTTTGGTAATTTTAACTATATTTGCTGAAATTGGTAATGGCCCATTAAACCCCCAAATTATGAATTTTATATGGGAATAGGAGCACTTGCTACCTTTTAGGTGTGCTTTGATTGAGATAAGCAATGCTTGGTCGCCATCAAACCAAACTTATAAAATCACATGTAATGCCCCTTGGTGTTCAGATCATTGTTGTTCCTGTATTTTGCTTGCATCAACTGGAATCGGTAAGTCTTCAGGCCAAATCTTACATTTCTTGCTTAAGATGCATTCTAGATATGACTGGAGTATTTTTCTTTGCATTTAGCTACTACACATGAACTCGTAAGAAGTGAAGTTTCTCAAACTACTGGGGCAACCAAAATACAATTTTTGGCTATCATCCAGTTGAACATATTATTTCAGAACAGTCTACCTAATTTTGTTCTTGAAATATTAGTCCTGGAAAGTTTATGCAAATAACGATTTATTATTTTTTATTTGTATTTATTTATTTTCTTTTTTAAAATTTTTATTATTATTATTATTTTTTTTTTTACATAATCTGCTCTGTATGTTTAAGCAAGTGCATTTAGGTTATTATTTTCACACTCACATAAGCATGTTTTCGAAATAATTATGCATTACTTTACTTTGTCTTATTATCATACTAAATGTCGACAATGTGAGATCGGCATTTTCTAGCTTTATTTTCCTATAAATGTCAAAGAAAAATGTATATTTATGTATATAAATACGATTTCTCATTGTAATTTTCTTGTAAAGGCGTGCCCAACACAAGCTAAGCTTTTCGGGTTTTTGCCCCCTTCATTCTCAATTTATTTTTGTATACTGCATCCGTTTAAGATGTTAATCAATGTATACCTTTTGTTTATGAAGGAAATAAATGTGCTTTTCAATCAAAAAAATCAATCAATCAATCAACTTGTCTTTGGCCTTCGTGATCTGCTACATTCATTACATATGATATTTTGTGACTGTTTTTTTTTTACCCTTTACAACTGTTGCAATGTTTTATAATTGGATCGAATTGAATAATTCTATTTTCAGAAAGATTGTTCTACGGGTCGCGCCATTCTTGAATAATACCATGTATTTTTCATTCATCTTTATCTGTTCTTACAGATATGAAGTTACTTCTTGTGTTACTCTTCGCTGCCCTGGCGTCTGCCAACATGGCCAAACTTCATAAGACTCAAGAACCAATAAGTCGATACATCGGTGAAGATGAGGTACAATGCTTGAACATTAATGACTTTACAAAAGTCGCAGATTAAGGAAAGTCAGTTGGGACGGAGGGCCTATTACGGGATATGTAGTTGCAGGGATCAGGGGAAATGCTACGACTCGCATTAAATCTGAAAAAAAGTCATAAACCAAAAAAAAAAAAAAAGAGTCGTTGATTGGTTACCACGAATAAATCTCCCACCCCTCTCTTTCTCTCTCTCCCTCTCTCCCTCTCTATCTAACTCACTGTCTTTATGTCTCTGTATTTCTACCTCTCTCTTTATGTCTGTATGATCATTAAACTTTTTCTCTCTCTCTCTCTCTCTTTCTCTCTCTCTCTCTCTCTCTCTCTCTCTCTCTCTCTCTCTTCTCACTCTCACTCTCTCTTTCTGTGAAGTGTTTTCTTATAATCATTTATTATTTGTCTTCATTTTCATATTTCAATTCAATTTCATTCTAAAAGTTCAAACATGTGATTATTGTAAACTCACATATACATGTAGGAAGATATATATATATATATATATATATATATTATTCTTTAAAGTGGTTCTAGACATCTCCCCGGAGGACAACTCCCCCGGGGACAACTCGTGAGGACAGCCCCCGGAGGACAATTCCCCCAGACAACTCCCCGGAGGACAGCTCCCCGGAGACAGGTCCCCCGCAGGCATCTCCCCCGGAGGACAGGTCCCCCAAGGACGAGTCCCCGAAGGACAGCTTCCCGAGGACAACTCCCACGGAAGGACAACTTCCCCTGGACAACTCCCTGGAGGACAACTCCCCACGGAGACAACACCCCTGAGGACAGCTCCCCGGAGGACAATTCCCCCGCAGGACAACTCCCCTGGAGGACAAATCCCCGGAGGACATCCCCCGGAGGATAGGTCCCCCAAGGACAACTCCCCGGATGACATCTCCCCTCACTTTAAATTCCTAAATTATTTTTTATGCCAACCCCTTGGGTTTTCTTTCTGTACAATATTACATTACTTTTCGCATAGAGTAACCCTTCTGTAATGACAAGCGAGGATGGGAATGGTTGTTTAATTGTTAATCATCCATTGGAGCCACCCCTTCCAATCTATGAATGGCTACTCCTTCCCTCAAAAGGTTTTAGGTTTGGCAGATCCAGAGGTACCCCCACGAAATGTGACCCCCAGAAAAGGAAAATTAATGAAAATGCAAGAAATAAAGAAATGTTGAAAAAAGGAAGGATGCTAAATGGGGAAATATGAAGCTACAGAAGTAGAAAAGAGCACGAATGGCGAGTTGGCCTGCATATCTCTAGTCGTCTTCAGCAAGGGGGGGGGGGGGATAGCCACGATAATTAAGCTTTAATTAATAATTAATCACACTCTAAACAAATTAGAATGGCGCAAAAGTTTAAACGCAACACACAATTTTATTTATCAAAAAGAAATTCACAAAACTCAATTCCAACATCATCACTTGTTTTGTCATTTTCAAGAATAATGTAATACAATCATTGTCATTGGGCTTAAGATTTTACAGACAATTGTTATATTGAATGGTGTGTGTTCATAAGTATGCAATTGCACAGCTTTGCATTCATGCCGTGTCATCGCTTTCATAAGAGGGTGTTATTGCAACTAGTGTTGGTATGAAAATATCTCCAGAAGTAGATGACAATTAAACATCTCGGTATATCAACCAATTTTTCAGTATTTCCGTCAACATATCCAATGAAATCATTTATAATTCTAAAACATTTACTGAAACAAGCCAAAACAAAACAAACAAATCCTTGTATCAACTTATGTACATGTATTTTGTATAATTAAAGAGGTGTGATATAAAATGTTCCACTTGACGATTCGCGCTTGAAAATCTTTTTTTTTTTTTTTCTTTCTTCTTTTTTTTTTTTGGCTAAAAGAAAGATGATCGTCACCGTTTGTAAAAGAAATAACAACAACAAAAATAGAACCATAAAAGTAAAAAATATACTGCTTCGGGTCATTTTTAGTCAAAAATTTTGGCTCGCGCTTTGCGCTCAAGAATCATCCCTTCAAAAGGTTCATTTTTTCAGATTTCGAACCCCCCGCAAAAATCTTAGTTACGGGCCTGACCATTAACCTACATATTCTCAAATCTAATCAGATCATCTTCCTATGGTGATTTAAGATTGAAGTTGATATATCTCTCTCTCTTTTGCCGATAAAATTCGGTTCCAATAGCAGTACGCCTCTACAGCTGCCAAACTTTAACACCCTTCGCAAAAGTGGTCCTCCGGGGACTTGTCCTGCGGGTAGTTGTGCTGCGGGGAGTTGTCTCTCGGGGACTCGTCCTCCGGGGAGTTGTCCTCCAGGGAGTTGTCCTCCGGGGAGTTGTCCTCCAGGGGAGTTGTCCTCCGGGGGATTGCCTCCGGGGAGTTTTACTCGGGGGATATGTCCTCTTGGGACTTGTCTCCGGGGGAGTTTTCATCGGGGGAGATGTCCTCCGGGGAGTTGTCCTTGGGGAGACCTGTCCTCCGGGGGAGATGTCCTGCGGGTGAGTTGTCCTCCGGGGTGTTGTCCTCCGGGGATTGTCCTCCGGGGAGTTGTCCTCCGGGGGAGCTGTCCTTGGGAGACCTGTCCTCCGGGGGAGATGTCCTGCGGGTGAGTTGTCCTCGGGGGTGTTGTCCTCCGGGGAGTTGTCCTCCGGGGGAGTTGTCCTCCGGGGGAGCTGTCCTCCGGGAGTTGTCCCGGGGGAGTTGTCCTCCGGGGGAGATGTCCTGATACGCTTTAAAGTAATCATCATTGCAGTGCATTTTTAGGGTTTAGTTGCATGTGTTTTTTTTTTCTCTGTCCATTCTAATAATTTATCCAGTACATGTCAGGGGCCGCGGAGCCGGAAGGGGGGGGGGGGCTGGGGTACAAAAACGAAAAAATGACCTTAGATTTGTGATTTTTAGACTGTCAGACCCCCCCCCCCACTTTCGGCTCAGCCCCTCCACTTTCAAAAGCGTTCCGCGGCCCCTGCATGTTGTAAAGTTAGTGGTTTCTCTTCTCCCTTCTCCCTCTCTCTACATGAATGTTCTTCACCCTTTCACATTTTTATGTTGCCCAACTTGTTAATATCTCTGTATACTTCCTTTCATTTTCAGGCCGGAGAAAATATTGACACCATGATATCAGCCCTAGGACAAGTAGGAGCCCCTAAGATCTACCAAAAGTTCAAGACCGTTTTTCCCGGATTCGCCGCCCAGATGACAGACCGCATGCTTAAGATCGTAAGTATTCATTATTCGTTTGAAATTCATTTGATATTAACCTGAAATTAAACACGGTGCCTATGCATGGGGTAAAACGGATAATGATCTTAAAATGAAGATTAAACCACATGAAGAAAATTTGAGAAATATCGTGTAGTTACTGTAAATAAAACAAATCAGTTAAAGCAGCTCGTTTTATCCTACTTTACATTTACTTACATCTTCCAAACGAAAGCACAAAGTTTTCTTTTTAGCTCTATCTCCTCTTTGTTTGTTTTTGTATTTTTAATTATTACTATTTATTCAGTTTCAAGGGAAAATTTTAAACACACAATAAATGGACAATATAAAAGCGTTACTGACTATTGCCTGAGGATTACAAAAAAAAACAAAAAAAAAAACAAAAACAAACTAACAATAATAATAAATAAATAGTAATTAGCTCAAAAACTTTCTCCTGAGTTGATGAAACTGTCAGACGTATTCATTAAAAAAAAATGGCCACAATTCTTTTTGTCCGTATTTTCAAACTTGCTTTCAAAACATGATTAGACATTGTTCTCAAGGATAATATATACTGGGAACAAAAGAGTTTTAAATACTTAAAACAACGTTGAGTCAAATAATACAATGTTATTATATATTATCACCGATTAAAGGGATTGGATAACTTCCAAAAAACAAGTGTTACTAGATAAGAAATGAATGAAATTATATTGCTCTGGCGGTAAAACCAAACTACTGATAGTTTCATATCAAATGCAAGTCATTTACTATCTTAAAACATTGAGAACAAACGAGGATAAGCATACGACCAAGCACGAGTAAATTTACTACCGTTCCGTTGATAGCTAACAGCCCGGTAGGATAGATAGATAGATAAATAGATAAATGGTTTATTCAAATCAAAACATATACAAATCAATTTACATATCTCCATGCTTCGTAGTTTGAAAACTAAATTTTGCAATGGATTACAGATTTTTTCACAAAGTAAGATCAATAAATGATAATGATAATCAGGACACTGGTGTCGATCCACCGTCCCACGCCACTCATCAGTGTTACACGGGACAGTTATACCATGCACCCCTAATGAGTAGCGTAGAGCAGAGGACCGACCTCAACGCATTCATTATAAAGCAATATTAACAGTGAAATAATGAATATAAATCGACAGGAATAGCACAAAAGAGAGAGGGAAAGATGAGAGAGTATAAGAAATAACTAAATTTTGAAACATTTACTCTAAAAATATATGTATATTACGCAATATCAAACGAGACATGTAAATTGGCTAGAGCACATCAACACTGAAAATGATAGTATTGCAGGTGGTTAATTATATAGTCGGTTAATTAGGTGGTCTGTCTGTGACAGATCACCTCTTAATTTCGTCAGAATTTTCTCTTTATTATTTATTTTTATAGTCAACATTTTGTCCGCACGATATCTCAAAATCGGCCGAGTCAATTTCAATGAATTTCATGTCAGTTATGGATGTCACTCTGGAAACGTGCTACGAAACTTTTAAGGTCATCAAGGTCACATGACGTCATCCAGACGCCATTTTGTAAAATCACATAAACAATCATAACTTCAACAATAATGGTCATAAATCAATTATATTTAGTACACATAAATTTCATATGATCCTTGACCTTAACATACCATCAAAGGTCACCTGAAGGTCATGACGTGCGTGTACGCGTACGTCAAAATTTAAAAATGCCCCAAATAACCTAGTATCAAGTTTGCATACGTTTCAGGTCATTTTCAGCATTTCAAAAAATTCCGCGCGTAACACCATTACGCAACATAGAATCGCCGTTTCTTTTATGTATATGCATTGATAATATAATTCTGAGTAATTTGATACCTTGATCAGCTTTCTACGACTACAAATGAAGGAATGAGCGTCCATCAAAGTTTGCAGCACGCGCACGCGCGCATTCTCACTTTAGGCCAAATATGGGAAAAAAACATGCCTATTGAAAATCGCTCTAGCTCGAAAATAGTCCGTTAACCCCAAATTTTCTTTCAATGAGCATGTACAGTATAAAGTATAGAAAAAATTTCATGTGGAATGTAACCAGTAAAAAACATTATGACGTCATCAAAATGGCGTCAGAACTCAAATATTTCATTTTTCTTTTAATTACGTCATTAAAATTTATGCAAATTTTGATTCAACTCTGTAAATATTGGTCGATTTTCGCCAAAATTTCAATATGTTTGTAGCTGAGGAATATACTCTTTCTGGCTACGTGACCTTTATTTTTCCTTTAGACACAATGCATCATTGTCAAAAATGGCAATATATGAAGGATTTTCATTTTTGCTCATATTTGCACGCAATCTCTATTACGAAGCACTTTTGGTTGAAAAACCATACAAACTTGCCAAAAGCCTCCTGAATGACCATTCCCTCCTCATTTCTGCTTCATTTTCTCTAGAAAATTTTGAATAGTTGTAGGAAAAGGAATCTCTTAAACATATTATACGTTTTTTTCAAATCAGGACTTCGGAATCATGACTTATATAACTTGCCGTACTTTGAAATGTTTTTGCCGTTGGAATTTTTCGTTTTACGTGTAAATCCTTCATAGAGGTAATTTTAGCTCAATCGGTAAGGCGTCTGACTCGTAATCAAAAGACCGCTGGCTTGCGTGGCGTCGAGTCCGGTGCTGGTCTACATATTTATTTATTATTTTTTTTTTTTTTTTCATGTGAATGTCTTCCTCGGTCGATTTCAAACGCACAAACAATAGCCAATAATGTAATAAAAATAAATTTTAGTTTTATATTAGTCAAAATGCAATTTTTAGTAGTTTTATGTACACAACCCTATTGAGGATAACTATTGCTTTGTACTGAGCGCATTCATAGTTACCCACAGGCATTCATCTTTGTTCATTTTTCTATTACCATTCTTTTACGTATTCTTTGATCTAACATCTATCATTGATTTCAATTATTCAATGTTGTATAAATATCACATCAATATCAATCAATATCAATACAACCCTATTGCAAAATTTGACATTAATTTATTATGAACGTTTTACTGTAAGCTATACTGCACAGCCCTATTTCTGGTCGGTTTTCGCCCAAGTTTCGAGTATGTTGTAGCTGACAAATTCCCTATCGTTAATGTGCTGATCAGACTGAAAGACAGACCACCTAATTCATCCCCATGACGAATTAAAATTCTAGTCTTTGTTTATTATTATGCTTTCGATGGGGATATCACGACAGGAAATGCGGTGTACGTTGTGCTGCGTTAAAAACGCACGAGGTTTTCAAAAGCGTCCAGGAATGGTTTTGAACATTTGAGTATAAAATCATAGATATCTCAAAAGTAAAGCAAGCAATTGGTCTGCAATTTTGAAGAGATGCTAGATTGACCTATGTGTTAATAATCATGTTGGCAAGATGAGCTAAGTCGAATAAATTGCCATTTGAATATCATTCAGTATTACCGCATCCCTTTAGGCTTTGGATTCTGATCTGGTTGAGTACATTGAAGAGGATGGTGTCGTTCGTGCTGATGCTGTGGCTTCTTGGGGTCTTGATCGCATTGACCAGATCAGCCTCCCACTCGACGAGACATACCAACCCATCGGTACTCAAGGTGATGGTGTAACCATCTACGTCATTGATACTGGTATCAATCTATCTCATCAAGACTTCGGTGGTAGAGCTTCTTCTGGTTTCGACTATGCCGGTGGAGCGGTAATTTAAAATTTCACAGTTCTTTTTCGTATCTTTCGTCATCATCATCATCGTCATCATCATCATCATCATCATCATCATATTATTATTATTATTATTCCTTCTTCCTCCATCTCTTCTTCTTATCAATCTATCTCATAAAGACTTCGGTGGCGAGCTTCTTCTGGTTTCGACTATGCCGGTGGAACGGTAATTTAAAATTTCACCGTTCTTTTTCGTATATTTCGTCATCATCATCATCTTCTCCTTCTTTCTTCTTTTTTTAATCTTCTTCTTCTTCTTCTTCTTCTTCTTCTTCTTCTTCTTCGTCGTCGTCGTCTTCTTCTTCTCCTATTCTTCTATTTCTTCCTCCTCCTTCACTCCCTTCTTCACTTCCTCCTTATTCTTTCTCCTATATATGTTCTTCCCATTTCTTATACTGCCGTCTTTTTTTATCCTTTTGTTTTAGTTTTTTCTTCCTTTTATCATCTTCTTTCTTCTTCTAATTCTATTCTCATTATTGTTATTGCACTTCTTTTAAATATCATTTCACCCTCAACATTTTTTTCACTTTCTTTTTCTCCTCCTAATTATTCGTCTTTCCCATCTCTTCTTATTCTTCTTCATCTTCTTCTTCTTCTTCTTCTTCTTCTTCTTCTTCTTCTTCTTCTTCTTCTTCTTCTTCTTCTTCTTCTTCTTCTTCTTCTTCTTCTTCTTCTTCTTCTTCTTCTTCTTCTTCTCTTCTTCTTCTCTTCATTCTCCTTCTCCCTCTCCTCCTCCTTACTCATTTATGGTGCCGTTCATCGTTCTCTCCTTTAGCTTTCTTCTTCTTTTCTTTCTAATGTTCTTCTCATTGTTTCTGTTCTTGCTCTTACATAACTTGCTCAGATAGTTAATAAAAACAATCAAATTCAAAACCAATTTTATTTCAGGGCATCGACTGTAATGGCCATGGCTCTCACTGTGCGGGTACTGTTGCTGGCACTGCTTATGGCGTCGCCAAAGCTGGTCACTTGGTTGCAGTGCGCGTTTTAGACTGTGCCGGATCTGGTAGCTTTTCCGATGTTATAGCAGGTACATCAAAAATATAATGAGGATTTTTTTTTTCTTAATCAATTTGATTTGTATACCTTTATTTGTCGCAGAATGTTGATAATAACTACGAGTTCCACTTTTTTTTTTACTTTTTTTTTTTTTTTTTTTTGGGGGGGGGGGGTTAGGGGTCAGTGTTTCTCGTTCATGCTTTGAAATCAACATATATTCTTTAAAACAAATAATGCAATTTAAGAACAAGGCACCTTACATTTTGGGGAACCGTAGATTGAATGCATAAACAATGGCATCACATCGACACCCCCTATTTCCAAACTGGACTGTGAGCATGGGCAGCACTGGATGGAAGAATTTAAGAGGCGGGTACGCCCGCCCCCAAACAAAAAAACACCGATTACTAATCAGTTTGTCTTTGAGAATCATGATAATTATTGACTTTCAAAACGTGCTTTAACTGTAATAATAATAATAATAATAATAATAATAATAATAATGATAATAATAATAATAACAATGATGATGATGATGATGATGATGATGATGATAATAATAAGAATAATAATAATTTGAACATTTGTAATGCACCGGTATCCACCATGAAACGTTATCATTATTATCAATTACCTCTTAAACCAATTTGAAAGGTTGCGACTGGGTTGCGGCCAACGCAGTTCACCCGGCTGCAGCGTCCATGTCTCTGGGTGGCGGTGTCGATGAGTTGGTAGATGCAGCTATAGCCGGTATGGTCAACGCTGGAGTTAGTGTCTCCGTATCGGGTGGGAATGATGGCTATTCGGCATGCAACAAGTCTCCCGCTAGATCTCCGTTGGTAAGAACAACAATTTATCTATTTATTTCTATCATTTTTCAATAAAAACAAACAAACAAAAACAAAATAAACAAACAAAAGCAAAAACAAACAATATTTTAGAATGTTACAGGACGTGACTTACATGTTAGTCATAGGGGAAAGCAGAACGGAATGAGACTAGACAGAATAGAGAGAGAGAGAGAGAGAGAGAGAGAGAGAGAGAGAGGGTATAAGAGAGAAAAGTGAAACAAACAAAACAACAACAACAACAACAACAACAACAAAACTGACAATAACAGATAAGACAGAGGCATAGATAGAGAGAAATAGTCCAGCAGCTAGCCGACTTTCCATCAAATGAACGAGGGACCGGCAGTCAGGTATCAAAACGTATTGGAAAGAACCCACATTTACCAAACTGAACGTCTGTCAATGCATCTTTGCTGGATCTAGTCCCTAAAAGCGGGGGCGCCAAAAAGTGTCCCATTTACAAAGTATTGTATTTTGAACAGAAATTATAAGATAAGTCTTCTGGGTAAACTAAGTTTGGTTTTATGATGCAGAGTATTAATTTATCTTCACGTTCGTACTAAAAAAAATGTTATTGACAACATTGAAAATTTTAGTAAACGGGTGCATATTTTTTATTTATTTTGTTTAGTTATAATAATTTTTTTTTTTTTTTTTTATTTTTTTAAAGCGTATATCGTATGCAACTAGGAATCTAAGTGCGACTTTAAGTCTACAAGCCTCTTTTTGAAACACGTCAGGATTAATGGCAATTAACAGCACTTCAGTTTTTAGAGTGTACGCTCAGTGTGCGCGATGTCGGCAATTTTCACAAATTTCAGTGCGCTGGTCTTGCGTTGTGTACATGTAACTGCCGCATAAAGTCAGAATACATTTCCCATTAACAGGCCATCACCGTAGGTGCAACGGACAGTAGTGATATCCGAGCGTCTTTCTCCAACTATGGCCCTTGTCTGGACATCTTTGGTCCTGGTGTCGCCATCACATCAGCTTGGATCGGCTCAGATACGGCAACGAATACCATTAGCGGTACCTCGATGTCCACACCCCATGTAGCCGGTTAGCATTTATTCTTAAATTTTTACTGTTTGTCTCCCCCTCCCCATTATTTTGGGAGGTACTATTTATTATATATTAAAGGCACCTACAAGACAGAACTTCAAGAAAGTCTTGAAACCATAGGCCTATACCTTTTTTGCTTAATTATAATTGTTTATCATGTTAGATTATGTTATAGAATGGCTAGCCATGCATCCGGTAAATTTACCATGCATAAGTAATTACCGACGCATGGCTAGCCATACGTCGGTAATTACTTATGCATTGTTGTAAAAAAAAAAAATTTGATTTTTCGACAATTTTTTTCCACCATGATTCTATAAAGCAAATGATAGGCCTACGCAGGTTTGTTCGTGCATCGGTAGAACTAATGAGCATGCGGTAACTATGGAAACTAGTTTAAACCCACTCGACTGCGCCTCGTAAGTTTAACATTTCCATAGTTACCTTATGCTCACAAAACCTACCGATACTCACATCTGTGCATCATTTGTATATTAAAATTAGTTATTTCTGGCAATCCTACAAATTACTATTGTGCTTCATGCATAGGCCCTACTGAGGATTTTTGTGATGTCATTGTGTTTAGTAATAGACTTTAATTTTGGTCTTAATCTTGTTGAATTTCTTACAATAATCTCAATTTTGTATGCGCCTCGAGCATCCCTAGATATGGATATAGTTGCGCGTTATAAATATTGTCATTATTATTATTATTACTTCGATTTGAGTGCATTTCCACATCGTCTTGAAGTGTGTCCTTACTTTGTTATAAGTAAATTTTCTTACTTTAATAGGCTTGATATTCAACATCCTGATATATCATAATATAGAACGTGGAGTTATAGTAAAATCTGCTTAGGTGCTCTACACGTGTGATTTCAATTTAGCTTTCCGTGCGTTGTGACATTTCATATTAGTGCGCTTTCGATTTTCACTCCCGACTTCATCTACGACATCAATATGCAAAATTTTAAATGTTCGGCCTTCTGCGCCTGCGTCAAGAAAATTTTCACGTCGTGCCTCAGATCGTATGACCGTCTTTGGGGGTAAATCCTGGTTGTGGTTAGGACGCAACTTCATTTCATCCGTAAGCGACGACGTCGCGTCGTGATAATCGAAATGGTTTCTTCAGCTCGACGAACGACCTAAGGTGCGACGTGATACATAGTAATTTTGAGGTTGTTGATTACGTCGAGTGTTTGAAGTTTATTTGAAGTTTGAAGTTTATTTATAATCCAAATACATTTTACAAAGCAATGCACATGAGACATGAGAAACAATAAAGGATAAATGGTATCAGAAAAATAGCATAAATGCTAATCGGGTCTGATACCTGTCAGATCGAAAGCACACTAATGTCATTTCATAATGAACTAGATTTTTTCCTTTGATAATGAACGGGAGCAATATTTTTCTTCTCACAGGTGCGGCTGCTATTATTCTTGGTGACAATCCAAACATGAGTCCAGCAGATGTCAAAGCAACTCTTCAACTGAAATCCATTGCAGATGCTGTAGGTGATGCTCAAGATTATTCACCAAACCTCCTTCTCTACATGGGTGAAGGCTCGGGTGGTGGTTATATACCAGAGCCGTATGATGACGGTAGGTCACACTCATTAAAGACCGGTAATGTCACTCTGACGCATTATTTACGTCTGGGACCAACTTGTGACGTCACCATCCGAAAGACGTAACTGGGTTTCGAACCTCGGTCCGATCCACATCAGTTTGTAAGCTGATTTTCTTTTTTTCCCCACAAAGTAAACAATTCAAATTAGTTCATTTATTTTCTCTCAAAAGGCCCGCAAACTGATTAGAATGGGACCGAGGTTCGAATCCCAGTCACGACTTTAGGATGATAATAATGCGTTTCTGTTACCTGATTGTGACATTATGTTTCATGCGACACTACTAGTCGTAACAACACTCAGGACCAATTGATCTGTGCCCTGTAACACAAAAAGTTATGATCAATCGCAAATTTGCAATAGCCATTCTGTTTGGTTCACAGTGAGAATTTTATGCAACAATGATCTGGATTGGCTACTATCGATTTGCAATAAATATTGCTCGTAATTATTTATGTTACAGGGCATTTGGTGGTATTTTACCAAGTCGTTTGTAAAGTTACGAATGAATTCACAAACGACTGGTGATCCTGTGCCATGTAATATAAAAGATACAATGGCTAATATATAGTGGACCTTATAGTGGACGATCGAAGGCTGATTTTTTTTTAAACACCTACCCCCCCCCCCCCCTCGCTTATCGCTCGGCCAGCGTGACATAAACAATTTTGGATGTACCATTTTGCTCGTCCGTTGTGACGGAAAATCAATCGTATGGTCATGATGGTTGATCGTATCCCTTTTATGTTACAGGGCGTAGGTCTTTTGCTAAATAATTAAGAATGGTAATTAGTATCGCAATATATATGTTCAAATCGTTCGTAAAGTAATTGAAGATGCTAGTACTAGATGTTCGTATGTTACATTTTGGCCAAATTGAGTTATTTGTATTTTTCAACATGTTAGTATGTGTACTTTAACTTGTAAGTATTTATAGATCAATATTTTAATTACAAAGGGTCAAATTGGCACCCCACTGTTTTCACACAAAGCAAGTTTTTAGTACTAGATGTTCCTATGTGCAGTCATCTAGAACTAGAAGTACCTATGTGACATGACCAGCCAATCAATACACGCATAGCAAGTCACATGATCTGTTCAATGCACACAGACATGCATACGCAGTGTGTAGTGCCTAGAGACAGCAAAATTAGATGCTTTTTGAACAACATGGAGGGTGTAGAAGATATTTTGGAGCCAAATAATTCTTTTGAAAATTTGTCAAAAGTAGCGGGTAAACAAAAAAAGAAGAAATCCAGAAGATTGGAAACAAAAATCCATCAAGAAAAAAGAAAGAAAAAGATTCAGGTATGTAGTTTTCTATATATTACTTTAAAAAAAAGAAGATATCTTTAAATATTTCTGTAAAGAAATAACATGAGCTGTATTTATTTGGTATCTGCTAAGTGAAAATGATTACCATAAATATCTAAATATAATGTTGCTTTCAGTATGATGTTGACTTTTCAGCACTAGAAGGTCCTATGTGCACTGTTATAGAGCTAAAAGTTCCTATGTGCAGTTAATATAGAAAATCAATAAGTATTATATTCCTAGATTATGCATCAAAACTTTCCTATACATGACACAATGTCAATCTGAAAGTTTGACATCTATATGATATGAAACATGATTTGTGGACATATTCAAAACTTTTAACCCTCTGTTTCTCAAAACTGATTTGATGTAACATAGGAACATCTAGTACTAGCATCTTCAATTCGTAACTTTATGAACGACTTGGTGAAACACCCATACGATTTTACCCCTTTTTGAAAGACCCCCAAAGGTGGCTGGCCAAATTTGGACAGACGAATAAAATCTTGAAAGGAAATGTTGCGTTTTCATTTTTTTTCATAACGATGCGATTCTCTTTGTCCCAATTTCAAACATTTCGATAACGAGGTATTTTTATCTTGGATCACAGGATGCGGCGGAGATTACAGTGACGTTTCAGGCTCATTCAGGAGTCAACATTACCCGAGTGATTATGAAAACAGTGTAACATGCGACTACCATGTCTCGAATCCTGCTATGGGCTCTGTCACTGTGGTTTTCGATGACTTCAATATTGAAAATCATGCCACTTGCAATTATGATGCGCTGGCTGTAAGTAATAATACTGGTGACATTTATATATAGTGATTGATCGTTTTAGTTGATGATTTAACGAACTTTAAGCAGGTGTTGGGATTCGTTAGGTATAGCTATCAAGGGGACATGGCAAGGCTGATCAAAACATTACCAAAGGTTACTGATGCATGGACTTGGATTTGAAATAAGGACCTTTTGGTTATGAGCCCACCAAGCTACCGGGGAGTTCAAACTCGAAGAAATGTATGATCATAGGAAGACGATCTGATAGGATTTCGGAGAGCATAGGTCAAAGGTCAAGAGATCTAGCTATGAAATTCCATGTATTGAGCTTGTTGCCAACATATCTCAAGAAGATAGGCCTTCTTTAAATTTCAGGATAATGTGTATCATCACAGCAAGACTGTCTGATTAGATTTTGGAGTATGCTTGTCAAAGGTCAAAGGTCAAATAGGTCTAGTTAGTGAGCTTTATATCGTTAATGGCGAAACCTGAAGCACTGTTTGAGATATGAACTCCAAACTTTGGGATAGCATAAATAGTATGGAGTTACGAAAAAAGAATTATATAGAGGATATATATTTTTGCTTTCTTTCGATCCTGAAACTTACAGATCTACGATGGCTCAGATACAACAGCTCCCCTGATAGGAGAGTACTGCGGTACAGTCGGTCCTGGTACAGTGGTGAGCACTGGGAACAGCTTGTTTATGCGATTTACATCGGACAGCATTATCACGAGGACAGGTTTTCATGCAAACTATCGCCTAGAAGGAGAGACAGGGGGTCAGTATTGTACATTATATCTAGATCCAGAGTCTTAAATTAAAATGTACTTAATGTTGAGTCCGGATAATACCATAATAATGATGGCCATTCTAAACTAATAGCTGTGCTCTGACATAAGGTATTAAAACGTTATTTATACCACACAAAATGCAAGCAAGTAGTCATTGTTATCGATACCTAGTCTTTATGCTAAGAGTCGGATCATTGTTCATAGGAAAAATGGATAAGTGCCCTGTAAAATCCTGTATCCCATGTAAAGAGTTCACGTGCAATAATCAATGTACAATGATATACATCTAATTCCCCAGAATAAACTTGTACAAAATGGTAGGATAGGACCCACTCCTCAACTGCTATCGGATGTTTACGGCCAATTTCCTCCCCCCCCCCCCCTTTCTCCCACGGACAGGTTGCGGACACACCTTCACATCAGATGTTGGTTTCATTGACTCCCCAAACTATCCTGAGAAGTACGACAATAACGAGGACTGCACCTTCACTATTCCAGGGAGAAGCGACAAATCCGTCACTCTTACATTTGACTTTGAGATGGAACAGCATACGGGATGTGACTACGACTCTTTGGAGGTAAAGCCTCGTCTAATGTTCTGTGAAAATTATGTTTAAAAACTTGGCTGCGGACCACGTAATATTACGTGCTCATGCTATTGTCTGAGCTTTGTCTTTTCTGAAGCGCTAGCGCCACGCTGGTCATACCCGTACTGTGCAATTAGCACCATGCAGCAGTCAAGTGGTTTTCTCGTCTTCGTCGTCTTGTTGTCTTCCCTGAAAGCAGAGTGAAGTCTAAAGACGTCTTAAAGACTCACGTCAGACGTCTTAAAGACGTCAGAGAGAAGACATCTTTATGACGTGAAATTTGCACCCACGTTTGACGTCTTAAAGACATCGTTATTTTACGTCATTATTACGTCTAAAAAAAAGACATCTTTATGACGTAAAAATACGACGTCTTTAAGACGTCAAACGCGGGTGCAAATTTACGTCATAATTTTTTTTTTTCTGACGTCTTTAAGACGTCACTCTGCTATCAGGATATTGACATTAATACTGAGTCCTATCCTATCCTATCCTAACCTATCCTAATATTATAACCTATGCTGTCCTACACAAAGGCCCTATTATACTGGCAGTTTGTCCGGTCCTGCTATATAAAGTGCTACAGACAAATGTTTGAAGAAAGACAGTTACTTATTATTAAATTACAATTTTGTTATGAAATATGAAGAATTGTCATTATGAAGCACCTTGAAATTTGTGTATGCATAAAATGATAATAATTTAAAACAATTTTGATTTATGTCAATAAGCGAATGCCGGTTACATGGCTTAAAATTGTATATTTCTATTCATTTTCCCCCTTTTTTCAAATCTCAGAATACTGCTTATGAATATTCATGACCAACAGAAACATTGTATTTTGGTCCAAATGAAAGCAAAAAGTTGTCTTATAGACGTTTTAAAGACGTCTTAAAGATGTCGTATTTTGGTCAAAAAAATGACAAGAAAAGTGGTCCTATAGACGTCGTAAAGACATCAAAAAGTTGTCTTATAGACGTTTTAAGACGTCTTAAAGATGTCGTATTTTGTCAAAAAATGACAAGGAAAGTGATTTTATAAACGTCGTAAAGACGTCTTAAAGGATCATATTTGGGTAGAAAATAGACAAAAAGTTGTCTTATAGACGTTTTAAAGACGTCTTTAAAGATGTCGTATTTTGGTCAAAAAATGACAAGAAAAGTGGTCTTATAGACGTCGTAAAGACATCAAAAAGACGTCATATTCCTGTCATAATTTTTTGCTCCAAAATAGAAAATTCACGTCTTTGAAAGTCATTACCAAGAAGAATAATCACATCGCATAGAAACATGTAAAGATATTTAAATATCAGATTCTATTAATCGTTTGGAAGACGTTCGTTAAGCATCGTTAAAAGACGTCGTGTTTACGACGGTATGACGAGTTGACCAGTTTTGACCAGTTTAAGACGTCTTTAAGACGTCAGTCTGCTATCAGGGTTCTTCTTCTTCATCTTCTTCTCCTCCTCCTCCTCCTCCTCCTCTTTCTTCTTCTCCTTCTTCTTCTTCTTCTTCTTCTTCTTCTTCTTCTTCTTCTTCTTCTTCTTCTTCTTCTTCTTCTTCTTCTTCTTCTTCTTCTTCTTCTTCTTCTTCTTCTTCTTCTTCTTCTTCTTCTTCTTCTTCTTCTTCTTCTTCTTCTTCTTCTTCTTCTTCTTCTGTGCACACTACCTGCAGAACTTTTGGCAGATTTAACTACATTACCCACTGATCTCACCAATGGTGACACTGAATCGAGAACTTGAAATGCTTTGTCTCGGCTTACTACTACGATGTTGTCACCAAATCTCACCACTGGTGAGATCTGTGGGGCGTTACGCGTGAAGAGGCCACCATTATTATTGTGTCACTATATTGTGTAATATAAAGTTAGAGAACAATAAACTTCCAAAATTCTATATTTTTCTTTAAATAGATATACGACGGCACTGATGGCACGGGTAATCGAATCGCTAACCTTTGCGGTGAGGATATTCCTGCACCAGTCACCTCAAGCCCAGGTTCCGGTCTCTTCCTTCGATTCAAGACTGATGGTTCAGTCTCTCGTAGGGGTTTCAGATCTGGATTCAATGTTCAGTAAATAATCTTCTTGATTGATTTAAAACCCTCCTAATCTAACTGAAATATGGCAATAAATTATACGAAGTATAAATCCATAAGAAATTTACAACCGATAGGATGCATCATAATAAATTAAATGATATTTTAGTGCTTGGAGATATGGTTCTATAGAAATCGATATTAATGTACTAAGGTCACATTCTTGGCATTTATAATAGAAAATTCTGCAAGTTATTTCTAAATTTAGAACAATATATTTGTTGCTATTTACCGCCTTATTTAGGTAATAGATCTTTTCCATTTCGATGATCTAGTTAGTAGCGAAATTCAAATTAACCATTAAGAATAAGTTCTAGTCTGTTTCCTGTCATATAATAGTCGAATAAACAGTACTGAACAGTAAACGGAATATTAATTTAATCTTAACATTAATCATACATTAATCTACATATCATTATTAAGGCTTTGTCTACTCAAATAAGAACAGTAACCACGTTATTAAAAAAAAAAAACTTAGATGGCGTACATATTCATATTATGTATTACAGCGCCGTAAAAATTAAAAACGAAAACAACAACAACATTTCCTTTGATGAGAGCTATTATATGATGCCTTGTTTATATTATGCGTTGGTTATTTTATTTCAATATTATAATATTTGCCAATTATTGTATCTGCAAATTATAATCATCTAAATAAATGTGAAACAGACCATGTTCAGAATTATTAAAAAGCTTTTTGGAGGCGTCCAATATAATGTAAAGCATAAATAAGCAGTATCATAGCATTCTTTGTTACCGAACAATATGAGAGGGAAAATGTACCAAAAAAATGGAAAGCAAATGCGCACGATGTACAGGGAGGGAGAGAGGGAAAGAAAGAGGGGGAGGGGAAAAGAAAGAGAGATGAGAGAGGAGAGATGAAAATGAAGAGAGAAGAAGAGTGCCAGAGAGAAAAAAAGCAGAGAGATTGAGAGAGAGAGAGAGAAAGAGAGAGAGAGAGAGAGAGGGAGAGAGAGGGAGAGAGAGAGAGAGAAAGACAGAGAGAGAGAGAGAGAGAGAGAGAAAGGGGAGAGAAGGGGTAGGGTAATCCCAAAAGAAAAATGAAAGATGGTACGTTAACAGAATTATGCAAAACTCATTGAATAAATGCAACTGTAAAACTTTACCTGACCTCACTAGTTTGTAGCTGTGCGGAGGACTGATGCAACACAGATGTATAAACCCTCGTCGGCTACACAGCACTGTAAGTATGGTATCGAGTTGGCCAGGTAGTGAGACGACACGGGTACAGGGCCGAGTCCTTCAAACGCATAGGGCGAACTTGCGTGGTTGTGTCGGCGATTTGAAAGGCTTACTTCTCTCTCTCTCTCTCTCTCTCTCTCTCTCTCTCTCTCTCTCTCTCTCTCTCTCTTCCTGCGCAATAAAAACCGTTATTATTATAGCCTATTAAATTCCTGATATGCATTGATTTAAAGCAATCATATTCAAGTTTTCAAAATAAGAAGAGAAGGTCTGAAACACGAGAAAAATATTTTGTTATACTTTGTTTCGTCCATCTGGCATACGCTTGCAGATAAAACTACTGTGAAATCAAAAGTTATATATCATTCTTTTTATTCTCGTATGGTTATTTTGCTGTCATTTTGCCTTTTATTGTAACACAAGACCTCTTAGGGGGGGGGGGGGAAAGCTTTTTAAATAATACTTCCTATCAATCAGTAAGTTTTAGGGTTTGAATCCCGATGGATTCCCATTTTATTTGCTCATGTTTTTTTTTTTTCATATTCAATAATACTTTGTTACATGCCCCGAGAATATGTAAAGCTTTGGAAAAGTTTTTTAATGTAAAGTGTATTCCTAAGAGTTTACACAACACTCCTCTTGACAATCTTAAAAAGCAACAGTTGACTACTCCATCGCTCCTGGTTTGTCTCATCAAGCTGAGACACCATATCAGATTATTCTCGCGCCAAAGTAGTTCTTCTTTGGACACACACACACACACACACACACACACACACACCACACACAAACACCCTCACACACACACACACACACACACACACACCACGCGCACACACACACACACACACACACACACCACACACACACACACACACACACACACACACACACACACACACAAACAAAACATGCCTGTTGTGGTAGCTTACTTTCGAAATAATTTCACATAGGGTAGATGTAGGGAATACCGGCCACTTAAGCTCATTTGCTTAATTAGCACATGAAAACAATAAAATCACAAAAGAAAAAGATTCTCATTGCTTAGCTACATCATTCAACTTTATTTTCCAAAAAAATTGAGGTAATCAAATATTGTTTGAGGCAGTTATATGCAAATAATGACGTCATCGTAAATTGTCCGGCATTCCCTACAGTGTAGGAAATACCGGACAGTATGTTTTTACCCCTTTTTGGTATGAAGATCTGTCTGGAAGCACTGATTTGAATGTAAACCATCAACTTAACATGTTTTATTGATTTTTTATAACATTATTCATTTTTAGAAGATTATATGCATTTTACTACAAAATTTCAAACACTCAGAATAACTTTTTGTCTCATGTAGATCATGACATATCCCAATAATAATAAAGAGAAATAGACATTTCAAAATTGTCAAACAATTTAATAATAAATATAATACATTATATATGCAACTTACAATTTGATCTACATGCTTAGCAACTCAACCCGGAAGTAAAACAAACAACCGTCCATGTGGTGTCCGGTATTCCCTACACAAAAAAATGACTGACTAGCACTTTTCAACACACTGCCACCCCATATACACAGGCTTTGTACAATGCAAACACTTCATACACGTTGGCCCACCCTCCAACATGTCCATAATGCATGAAATAGAGGTCATGCCCCAATTCTATTTTATACCATCACATTCTCTAAAATGTCAATTTTTACATCAGGCCATTTTTCAGGCTGCAAATTTTCCTACCTTGACAGATTGTGGTAGTTTTCTCGGAGATTTCTCACTTGTTGTTGTCGAATACAGCATTGAACCTTCCCAACAGACTACCCTGACCAATAGATGCCGGTATTTAACTCAGTGATCTTATGTTGGCAGCTAGGGCTGGACATGTGGTGACCGTCCGATATTCCCTACTGTCCGGTATTCCCTACATCTACCCTACTCTTTATGACATAATATTTTACATGGTGTATTCGTACGTGTACACCCCCTCCCCCCTCTCTCTCTCTCCCTCTCTCTCTTTGTCTCTCACTCTCACTTGCTCTCTCCCTCCTTCTCTCTTGCTCTCTTTCTTTCTCTCCTCCCTCTCTCTCTCTCTCTCTCTCTCTCTCTGTCTCTCATCTCTTTTCTTTCTCTTTCTCTCACATTCACATTTGCTTCTCAAAATATTGCATTTTCTTTCTCATTTCGTTCCTTAACATTAAATTCTACGATCATGACGATTATGCTTAACATTGTATTGTTCGCCTGCAACGAGACTTTAATTAAACCTGATCCGTTATTTAACACATGTTATAACATGTTAATACAATAAGGTTGCTTAAAATAATGATGGCATTATTATAATTCTATCTTCTATTATTATGCAATCGTAGCTTATACTGCAAAGTGATGTCAATTTGGCTATACATGTATATTGCGAGAGAAATAAATTATCAGCTAATGATGATGATGATGATTATTAATTATTTTATTAAAAATTCGAAAGATCTGCCTAAATTTGGCTGACAGTAGCAACGAATATCATGTGTCATATGTTGCAGCACGGTAATTAACAGGTACATTTTTGACAATTTCTTTTTCGTTATAGATGGATTATAATACCAATTTTTGGAGCAATTGTGTAACATTAATTTTTTTTTTTTAGCTTTCTAAGAATTGACACTCTGGTAGACACTAACTAAATCATGGTAACTACGGCTTATAAGCTTTAAATTGTTTTATATTTACTCTAATATACTGTTTCAGTTGGATCAGGGTCTTAAATCAATTAGAAGCAGATTTACTGAACATTGAATGCAGATCTGAAACCCCTACGAGAGACTGTAGCATCAGACTTGAATCGGATGAAGAGACCTGAATCTGGGCTTGAGGTTACTGGTGCTGGAATATCTTCACCACAAAGTTTAGCGAGTTGATTGCCCGTGTCATCATCGCCGTCGTATATCTAGTTTTGAAGAACAAAAATAGAGGATGGGGTAACTATCATGACTTAGTGTTCCGATTTTGAATTTGACTGATCTCTCACTTTCTTTTACACAATACAATCAAACAATTAACCTTAGCCGTATCCGACCGAGAAAACTGTGCTTGCACAAAGTTTTCTGGCTGCTTTGACTAGGGAGATCTCTTTGCTTTAACTGACAACACCTGATGATGAACGTCCACTTAAAGGATTTAACGGACATGAAACGCATTTAATGGATATCAACGGATGTGAAATGTATTCGTTTCTCATGCGTATGCCTTATCCGGCTAAGGCAGTACTGTATACCATCATACTGAGAAAAGAGGGGTCAACTTTTGTACCCGTTTCATAGTCACACTGGGAGCAACTTTGCACTCTAAGATGATACTTTGCACCTTTAAAGGTGCTCACAATTATAAAAGATGGAAATTTGTAACTTTATAGGAGCTGAGTTGTAAAGGTACAAAGTTGCAACTTTAAATGGGCTGCAAATGGTACATTTTATAGGTGGAAAATTGTATTTGTTTTTTCTTAGAGTGTCTGACACTGGAATTATCAACGCTGGTATGATTGAATCACGCTTACTTCCAAAGAGTCGTAGTCACATCCCGTATGTTGTTCAATCTCGAAGTCCGTAAAGGTCAGAGTGACAGATTTACCGGTCTCTCCTTGGATAGTGAAGGTGCAGTTCTCGTTATTGTCGTACTTCTCAGGATAGTTTGGGGAGTCAATGAAACCAACATCTGATGTGAAGGTGTGTCCACATCCTAGGCAAGGGAGAAAAGAGAACGGAATTTGCTGCACCCAGCTGATCGTAAGGACGAAGGATTATGACGAGCCTGAACGGTTTTGTATTCGAAAGGGTATATAGTCATGTACCAAAGTGTGACATCATCTAAAACAGATTTTGGATGTCATCGTTTCTTCTATCGGTGAAGCATAAATACAAATTTAAACAGCCCAAATTTGGTGTAAAGGAATCGGTTCAACTTGGCCTGAGATTTTACAACATGAATATCAAATTAGTCCGACTGAAGTCAATGTTTTATTGGCCTGGGGCTAAAAGTTTAAAGAGCTTACCCGAACTCAACATTTAGCAAGTTTTAATAGATAACTCCTAACCTTTAGGAAATATTTAGACAATACTGACCTCCCGTCTCCCCTTCTAGATAATAGTTTGCATGGAAACCGGTACTCTGTAAAATGGCATCAGATGTCATTCGTAGAAACAAGCTGTTCCCAGTGCTCACCACTGTACCAGGACCGACTGTACCGCAATACTCCCCTATCAGAGGAGCTGTTGTATCTGAGCCATTGTAGATCTATGAGGTTATAGGATCGAAAGAAAGTAGTTTTTCTATTTCATACTCGATAACTGTATAGGCCTAACTACTGTATCCCATTAATCCGAGATATCATTGGATAATGCAACCTTAAAGCGCGTTGGAATTGTGCTAAAGCAGAAAAAATATTGTTGGCAGTTCGAAGTAGAACTGTCGGGGAAATTGAAAAGGATTGACGGCGTACTCTTTGAAAAATCTGCCTCATGCCTTATCATTGGCGGCGATCCCGGGGGGGGGGGGGGGGGGGACGGGGGGTACGTGTCCCCCCCCCTCGATTTTTGAAACTTAACATATTTTTATATACTGATTAGCTTGTGAAGCTAATAAAGAGGTAAAATGTATGTCAAATACAATGTTAAATGTTATTATAAGGCAAAATTTTCCGCTCGCGCTTCGCGCTCGCAAACATTTTCATTTGTTTTTGCATAATGTGCGAATTATGCGAATTTTTAGTGTATTTTTTTTTCACTTTCGGGTGTTTCCGTCCCCCCCCCCAGTCGTGACATGAAATCGCCGCGCTTGTGCATTATTATTATTATTATTTTCACTCTTCCTCGATTTTTTAAAAACATTGTCAGTAGTTATTAAATACTTATCAGTAGAATTTGCCTTTGCCATACCATTAACGTGGTCTCAAAACAGAGAGCTCCTCGGTTCGAATACAAGTTTATGCATCTGTAAACTTTGGTAAGGTCTTGCAAAACTTTATAAAGTTTTGTGGATGAGAAAATAAACCTGGGGGGCATTTCATCAAAGGACTTGTCGGACATTTTATCCGACAAATTTGCTTTCAGCCAATCAGATGCAAGCATTTCAGTAGCTTATAACAGTTTGTCGGATAAAACGTCCGACAAGTCTTTTGATGAAACGCCCCCCCCCCAGGTAAACCCAACATACATGCCCCTGTTTTATTAGCAGTATAAATGTTTATGAAATAAAGATCGATCAATCACTTACAGCCAGTTTATCAGATCTGCAGTTTAAGCTATCCTGAAGATCGAAGACATCCACTTCCAAAGTGACAAAGCCCATTGCAGGATTCCAGACATGGTAGTCGCATGTTATTCCTCTATCATATTCACTAGGGTAATGCTGACTCCTGAATGAGCCTGAAATGTCGCTGAAATCTCCACCGCATCCTGTGAACAATATATAGTAGAAGTTATCAAAACATTTTCGATAACCATTAGGGTTGAAAATGTCTTCTTTGAAATTCGGACTTTGAGAAATTGCCTCGTTATAATGTTATCTCGTCTTAACGGTGCTTATTATAACCGGAGTTATGAAAGAAATTATACCCTCTTCTTGAAAGTATATTATTACAAGTATGCATCCTGAACCAAGCTGGGTTGTAGCGCTATGAATTCAACTTAAAGGTAGTTCATTACATATAATATTAAAAAGTAAATCTACATGTCATACATCAACTTTATTGTGAATGTTCGAGACAATTTTAGGTTTTTATCTTTTGGGCCAAAAGTTTGTTCAACATATTTTCTACTCTTCAAATAAATTCAGGAGATTTCACCAATGCGGCAATCACATGTACACAACGCAAGACCAGCGCATTGAAATTTGTGAACATTGCCAACTATTAACGCACACACAGAGCGTATACATAGACAAAACATATTAGAATACGAAACGAATGCACATCGTTGGCTAAGCGCGCTCGACGAATGAGCAACGAACACCCAGCGCATAGGCCTACTGTGCGTAGGTCATGCGTCGTACATGTGACTGCCGCATTAGCGTGAATGACCTACCGTCATGATAAGGTTCGGGGTCAGGAATGTAACCACCACCACCGTCACCTTCACCAATGTACAGAAGGAGATTAGGGGAACCGTCTTGAGCATCAATTACAGCATCGGCAATGGATTTCAGCTGAAGATGTCCCTTGACTTCAGCTGGGGTCAGGTCTGGATTATCTCCAAGAAGAATGGCCGACGCACCTGTGAGATGATAATAATCATTTCACTATAATACTACTCTTTAAAAACAAACGAGAGAATGGTTGGTGGTTCCTTTTCGAAATCATAGATAGGGGAGACCGGGTATGGACGTTACAAAATTCACATTTTGGGCCAGATAATGAAAGTACTCACACACTCCATTTTGGGTCTGTAGTTAGCATATTATGTTGGCTAAAATCTGAGGCACATAAAACTTGAAAACATGTAAACACTAATTAACTACAGCTTAATTAATGAAGCCATTTTTTTGTAACAACCTACCCCGTATACGGGGTAGGTTGTTACACCATACGGGGTAAATTGTTACTATGTTAACATACGGGGTAATTTGTTAAAAATTTTAAATCTCTTATACCATACTTTTGTTTCAACTTTCCAGTTTCTTGGTATCGTTAACAGTAGATCAAGTACAGCTCTAGCATAGACTAAAGTAATAACAGAAATATCAAAATATTAACCCCTGAAAATTGAAACAAAATTACTTTACATGTGTAATGTAATTGGGGTAGGTTGTTACATCGACATGAGGTAGGTTGTTGTAACAACCTACCCCATGGGTGATTTTACACATAAAATCAACTGTAGCAAAGCCATTAGGCAGAATTACAGGGCATGGCTCAGGGGTATATTAGTGACATACATGTACTATATTCACAATACCAGACTATCATCATGTGCCTTCAGTTGTAAGAACTATTACAAATTTTAATTTTTGTCAAAAATTCACTTGGAACTGTAAAAAATGTTTTTTGTTGATTTACTTTTTAATAAAACAACGGAGAAACCTCACGACCGGCAGTTCATCACAGCTATGTGTAGGCTGTATATAGATGCCAGTTAGCACGAACTCTCTTGTTCTAACTTAGCACACTGAGAACTGTAACAACTGACCCGTGTAACTTCCATACCCGGTCTCCCCTACATACGCAATGAAGGACGTTATTGGAATAAGAAAACAGTAGTTGATGATATTTAAAAGAGGACACCATGTATTAAATGTGTCCATCTTGTCTAGCTTTCGCTGTACCCGACATAACCACACCTTCCCTTCATGCACTTCTGCCAAGTGTACGGATAGTTAATGCATTCCGCTGTCCGTTAAATGATATCCTTTTCTTGGGACCACCTACATGCATACGATATAACTTCAAGATCTATACACTCTAAGGTGATCTCTGACATGAATAATTCCCTTAAAGAGAATGACAAGATTGAATTTCAACTATATTGGATTAAAAGTGTGTAAAGAAGTGGGAAAGTAGAAAAACTAACCGGCTACATGAGGTGTAGACATCGAAGTACCGCTGATGATATTAATTGCCGTATCTGAGCCGATCCAAGCTGATGTGATGGCTACACCAGGACCGAAGATGTCCAGACAAGGGCCATAGTTGGAGAAGGAAGCTCGGATATCACTACTGTCCGTTGCACCTACGGTGATGGCCTGTGAATGGGAATTTTAATATTAAATAAAAACCTAATTTCCCTATACCGATACAGGATGGGATTTGACCAATACTTAGTATAGGATTTCCCGGTCGAATATAGAAATCCGTCATTTGATTTGAGTATTCATCTGCCAGCTTATTCTGCGCAATCTGTCTTTGACGATTAAATTTCAAACTCTTTTTGCTAATCTATGCGCTGCTCTTCATATTATTATTTTTTTTTGTGTGTAAAATAAATGTTAAAAAAAGAAAACAAATGAAAAGCTGAACTTTAAAATTACTTACTTTACAATCTATGAATTGTTAGTTTTGACTGACCGTCCGGGATTCGCTCTTTGTTGGATGCGATGTTTATCGTACAACAATGTCGTGTTTCTACTTACAAGAATTTTTTATTTTATTATTATTATTATTATTATTTTTTTTTTACCTCAGGACTTCTGGCGGGAGACTTTCTGCATGAAGAAAAGTCATCATTTCCACCCGATACGGAGACACTAACTCCAGCGTTGGTCATAGACATTATTGCAGCATCGACGCTATCACTGACTCCGCCACCCAGAGACATGGACGCTGCAGCCGGGTGAACTGCGTTGGTCGCAACCCACTCGCAACCTTTCAAAAGTTTCAAACAAAACATAAGATTACGTTTTTGGCTCCCCCGAAATATGGAGGGAGTACTGTGTTCTTATCTTAAATGTTAAAAGTCAGCATCGGATCCATGGTTTGGAAATAAAAGGAGCACAGAAGCCAATTTTTTCGTCCCCTGCGCCCCCGTCTGGATCCGCCACTGAAAGGGGTTTTATTGCTTTCAAGAATATATAGCAAACAGTGGTGGAAGTAGCTTTTTTTCGGGGGGGGGGTGGGGGCCTAATGACCTTGAGCCGTGAAGTCACCCTTAGTTACGGACCGATAATATTTTTGTTTTCTTCTTCTTCCTCCCTTTTCTTTCTTGCCTTTCTTCCCCCCTTTTTTTTTTGGGGGGGGGGGGGCAGGCAAAGACGGGGGGGGGGGGGGAGTTAAACGCCATACTCTCCTCCGTTTATCCGCAACTGACAAACCTTTTAACAGCAATCATTATGAAAAGAGAACAAGATAATAATATTAATAATAAAAATATTTATATATATATATATATATATTTCATATATATATATTTCATATATATATTCATATATATAATACTATATATATATATATATATATATATATATATCTTACTAAAACGGGCCCTTAAGGGGAACTGAGAAGAATAGCTTTATTCAGTCAGGATTCCCCTTAGCGACTTTCTATAGCGCAAGAATTCCCCTTAACGCCAATTCCTATAGGGTTAGGGCTAAGGGTTAGTTGGGGCGATATAAAAGGAGGAAACAAAGAATATATATATATATAATAAAAAGCAACAAATACAATACCTTCCAAAACAATCAAAATCACTATCACCAAATTTACTTATTGTACTTTTGTTTTTTGTTTTTTTTTTACCTGCGATAATATTACTCCAGCTGCCCGATCCGGCACAGTCTAATACGCGCACAGCAACCACGTGACCTGCTTTGGCGACGCCAAAAGAAGTGCCTGCAACAGTACCCGCACAGTGAGTGCCATGGCCATTACAATCAATACCCTGAAATGAAGTTAGGTTGGATTGTTATGTAAAAAATTTATTTCAATAAAAACAAAAAAGACGGCTTAAAAATAAAAAACGTAATGCCAATCAATATAATATAATCTTGCTCGTGTTTATCTAAAACATTACCATTGAGTTCTTCTAACACACAAAATAAGCCTATTAGTAATGGTGAAGGTTTGTTTAAAATATATAAAGAAAAAAAAAATGAGGCGCTTTGTTGGAGGAAAAGAAGACAACAAATTTAACCATATACCAGGAAGTTGGATTGAGGGGGAAATGGCAAAGAAATGATATTATGAATTAACAGCGCACATATCCATCTCAAGGTAAGCCTATTTTGACTTCGAAAAGGAAAATCATACATCGGCCTTAGCTCCGGGAATTAGACCTTGAGATTAAATTGTTTTTGATGAAAGCAGGAAAATCAAAACGTGCTATTTATGATTTTTAAATTTCTATTCTTGTGACGTCATTAGGTGCTTCAAATTGGAATTTTCTTATGAGAAGATCAATTGTTTCCCCTTAGCATTCGATACAGATATAATTTTGTTTTTATACAAGCTTCTGTGAGAATAGATCTATTTATTTATCAATAACATTGAAAAGTGGGCAACCGATGGAATTCAAATCACAATATTCAATGCATACTTTTCTGCTTATCCATTAATGTTTACATCAAACCTTCACAGATAATTATGTTTCTATCATTGCTTTAAAAAAACACAACAAGATAATTTCAGGTTGATCACCCCCTTTAGGGCACTGGAAGCATTCAAATAGTGTTTCTTATGAATAATAATAATACTAATGATAATGATAATATTAATAATAATAATAAATACAGCATTTTTAATGTGCCATCAATCTACATGTAGTTTACACTATTCAGAGGCGCAGAATACCAGAAAGTACTGGAAAAGGGAGAAGCAGAAAAAGATTTTGTTTTAAATAAAAATAAGCAACAGCAACAACAACAAAAAAGAACAATTTGGAAGAAGATGACCGAACAATAGGATTATAAAAGAAAGCAAGTGAAAAGAAGATGAAGTGAGAAACAGTTCTGTGAAATTACCGTTCCACCTTCTTCATAGTCGAAACCAGACAAGGCTCTACCACCGAAGTCTTGATGAGATAGATTGATACCAGTATCAATGACGTAGATGTTGACACCATCACCTTGGTTACCAATGGGTTCGAATACGTTGTCGAGTGGGAGGCTGATCTGGTCAATGCGATCAAGACCCCAAGAAGCCACAGCATCAGCACGGACGACACCATCCTCTTCAATATACTCCACTCGATCTGAGGCTAGAGCCTATATCAGATATTTTCATTTCATTAGTTGGCTCAAGATTGTTTGACTGAAGCATAGAAACCAAAAGATTTGTCTTGCTGATACACTTCGTTTTGTATAATGCTTTATATTATGCTTTCGGAAAAACAAAAGCTTTGCTACATTTTGTGCGACGAGAGAGAGAGAGAAAAAAGGAGAGGAAATTACACAAATCCATTGTACAAAGCCCTTAGTTGATCGCCATTATGTGAAAACCTACACAAAGCAATTAAAAAAAAACCCCACATTTGATTTTCCTTGATTGTAGAAAGTGATCATGTCTCAAGATCTACAGCACAAAATGACACTAATAAAAATAAATAAATAAATAAATAAAAGATTTAAAAAAAATGCAGAAGAAAGCCAGATTTTCCTGCATTATTTCAATGTCAAACACGACTAGATTGTGATTAATCTTCGTACTATAAAAAAATATATATTTACCTTCGTACAATTTTAGTTGATGCAGAAATCAAACATTAATACTCACAAATTGAAGCATGCGGTCTGTCAGGAAAGCAGCAAATCCTGGAAAGACGGTCTCATACTTTTGGAGGACTTTAGGGTTTCCCAAAGCTGATATCATGGCGTCTACCTCTTCTCCGGTCTACAAAAAAGTATAATGCTCAAAGTTAGGAATAACATTTATGAGCTGGAGAGAGAGAGAGAGAGAAAGAGAGAGAGAGAGAGGGAGAGAGAGAGAGAGAGAGAGAGAGAGGGGGGGGGGGGTGAATGGAGAGGAATAATGTGGGCGTGGTAAAAGAAGGAAGACATTGGGAATAGGGCAGAAGGATAATGTATACTTTACTTTTATTGCTGTTATATTTTCATCCGTATGAATTATTAAAAGATGTAAGAAAAAATTATCCTAAACCAAACACAAATTAAATGAAAGCTTTTCATATAGTGGAAATTAACAAATACTGATTTGATCTCATTGTAAATGAATGAGTTTTACTTGATTTTAAACTCTTTCAAATGTGTGTTGAAACAATAATCTCTCGTTTTATCTTAACGAGATTTATTAAGGGAATATTTGTATCGCCCAAAATGTTTATTGTATTATATTTAGTATAAACTCTGCGTAGACAAGAACTATACCTATAGATTATCATTAATATTATGAATAATACGATAATACAATGGCTGGACTAAATGCAATTCATCCATGTTGCCGCAAGGTTTTTTTATTTTTAATGAATACTTTAAAAGCATTATAATTGTATGCATGGTGTCAATAAATATTCCATCCTCTTTGCCTCCAGCAATGCATCTTCTGCGGAAAATCTCATTTGCCATAGTTCAGTTCAGTTCAGTTCAATTTTATTCTTTCTCAATTTGATAAAAAACAATGACAAACATAATAATATATACAATGTAAAACTTTATTAACTGTTTACATAAGGCAAAAGGAAAAAAAGGCGAAACTACAAAAGTTCAATGAATTTGTTGGGCGTAGATCCCGAACATAATATATTAAATACAGTTTATCAATATGAAACAACACACGGCACATATACACAGGCATACATGCATCAGCAAACACACCGGGGGGGGGGGGTGGTAATGACGTATACAATAGTTACGCGTATGTGTACATCTGAATAGGCATTAAGAAATAGTTTTTTCAATTTGGATTTAAAAGCCATTAAGGTAGAAGAACTTCTGATATCGTCTGGAAGATATTCCACTGTCGTGGACAGAATGTCGAACTGAATTTAATAAAGATTGAGTTTTAATTTAGGATAATGAAATTTATTACTTGAAACGGGTATTATGACGATGAACCGACTTATTCATGCATAAACATATTTGAGATGTTGCTGGGAATAATGTCATGGAATGCTCGAAACATTAAAGATGCTATGTCTGACATTTATATATATCACAAAACATTTAAGGGTTTTAAGACGACAAAAAATAATGGACGTGAGTGAGCTCTAAATAGAGAATTGGTGCAGATTCTTAATATTTCTTTTGTAGTTTATGGAAGGCGTTCCAATTTCGTCACTCACTACATTTGCCCATATAACATTACAATATTGAAGTGTATGGCAAGGCAAGGCAATTATATAACATAAACAGTTCTCTTTCAGGTAAAAAAGCACGAAGTTTACATAAAATACCAACAGTTTTTGAGACTCTTGTTCATTATGGACAAACGATGGTCATTAAAAGATAATGTGTCATCCAAAGTTACACCAAGAAACTTCACAGTTTACAACAATTTAATAGAGTTTTGTTCATTATATATATTTAAACCAGAAATGTCGCGTTTTTTGCGTTTTTTACAAAAATACAATACATTAGTCTTATCATAGTTTATTACCAGTTCATTTGCATTAAACCAATTTTTCAACTTTTAACTAATTCTTCATTAATATTTTTAACAAGTATATCAAAATCAGCGTGAGAGGCAACTAAATCGTATCATCCGCAAAAAGAACAAAGTGAAAAAGTGAAGAAACATTGCATAAATCATTTAATAAATTAGAAACAGGAGAGGGCCCAGTGTGGAGCCCTGGGGGACACCACACTGGACCCTCTCATGGTGAGAAAGACAATTATTATAAAACGGTATAGTGAAAACGATTTGATAAATAATTCTGAAACCATGTAAAAGCAGTACCACGTATTCCAAATTTTGACAATTTAGCAAGTAAAATATTATGGTCAATTACATCAAAGGCTTTAGAGAGATCAAGAAATATACCAATGGAATGTAAATTAGCATTCATCTTATTAAGAATATGGTCATGAAGGTCAATCAGAGCATGTTCACATGATGAGTTTGCCCTAAGCCGTATTGTGAATTTATAAAAAGGTTTTCTTATTAATATGACCTATAAGTCTGCTTATACATTAACTTTTCTAATATTTTTGAAAAACATGAAGTAGCGTTATTGGTCGATAATTGGAAAATAAGTGAGGATCACCCTTTTTGAATACAGGAATATTTTACCAATTTTCATGTCTTTTGGAACCTTACCTCGAGTAAAATGACAGATTTATATCGTGAACTAGAGGTTTGGTAATGAAAAACATAACTTGTTTGATCACAGCTTGACTTATTCCGTCGAATCCCATGCCTTTACTAGCTTTAAAATGTTTAACAATATCTATAATCTCAGTTTCATTGGTTTTGTTTAAGAATATAGTGTTTGGGCAAGTTTTCTATATCAAAGGAGGAAAAGGGTTGATTGGAAGTTTGGACATGATAGATTTGATATTCGCTGCAATATTAGAGAAAAATGAATTGAATTCCGTTAACGATGTTTGATTATCAGTTATTTTATCATTGCCCTTCATAAAGTAAGCCGTGGACATGTTTTGTTTTTATTTCTACCAATTATATCGTTAATAATTTTCCACACTTTTGAAAGGTATTTTTTATGTTTCTGTAACAATTCACAAAAGATAGCTTTCTTTGCTCGTTTTAGAATTGCATTTAATTTATTGCGATATCTTTTAAATTTCTTCTGTTGATGCAGTTCTTTTTTACAGAATATTTTGGTATAATTTATCTTTTTTAACAATACATTTCAATAGTGAGTATGTTATCCAGGTTTCTTGGGAGATTTTTTCCTATTCTTCTTATTGGGGATACAGTTATTGCATAAGCATTTTTAAAACTACGAAGGAAACATTATAAAGCCATGGTCAACATCATCGGAGATAAAACTTCATCCCACACAATATTAGATAAATCATTTTCAAAGAATTTAAAGTGGATGGGTTAATTTGAAATATGGTAGGACAAATGGGTACTATAGGTCTTGATTCTTCGGGAAGCATATTTGTTATTTGGAATATTGGCAAATGATCAGTAATATCGTTGTAAAAGATTCCTGTTTGACACGGAGCAAAATGTACATTTGTAAAAATATTATCAATAAGAGTTGACGATTATGAGTAGTGATACGAGTAGGTTTGCTCATCAAAGGCACGAAATGAATTATTATAAACAATATTGACAAAATCATTGATACAATTAACCGATTAACAATTAAGAAGGTCGATATTAAAATCGCCCATGACGTAAATATTCTTATTTTCAGAGACATTTTTTCAAGACATTCATTTATATCATTCATTGAAATAATTAATTCCCTTGTTTAAGGGTCTCTATATATGATACCAATAATTATATTTTTCTTGTTGCACATTATAATCTCTATAACAAGGACTCACAAAATTCATCTTTAAGACATATATCTGTTCTGATTTTAACATTAAAAGAATTATGAATGAGCAAACCAACACCTCCACCTCTTCTATTGTCTATCACTATGATAAAATGAATAATTATCAATATTAAAAAGAGCGGTGTGTTGTTGTGGATCACGTTTCACTAAAACACATAACAAGAAAATTGAAATCAAAGTTGAGATATGAAAATTTCAAATAGCATCAAATTTTTATATAAACTCCTCGAATTGAAAGTGAAGGATACTAAAAATGCCATTATGATCTTTGGAAATATCAACATCTTTATAAATTCATCATTGTAACCAATATCTAGTTGGATTTTCAAATAGTATAAAAATTATCGTCAAGGTCTAATTCACATGTCTTCACACTCATTTTCTTCCCGTGTACATTGAATAATGGCGAGCGGAACATGATTATAAATGTTTGTATATTAAAAATATTGCACAACAGAAACTGTTCATTTCCATTACCAGAAGGGGGAGGATCAGAAGTAGACATAAGCAATCAAAAACATACACACAATGCACACAATCACACACTTCAAACAGTCATACAAACAAAAAATAGCACTACCACGATATAAATATATACACAATTATAGGAAGTTTGATGTTCACTGGAGAAAAAAAAGACTGTAAATGTCCGTTTCCTGGAATATATAATAATATAATAATAAAAAAAGAATTCATGCTGGTAAACAAAACTCATGAGAAGAAAGTACAAAAACATAAGTGTTTATAGATGTCAAGCATGGAGTACCGCTACATCACGTCCTCTGAATCATCCAATAGATGCGATATCTGCTTGCTGTGTATCACATTTTATCGACCTTTGTCGGTTTGATGGAACTATTATTTTGCCATTCATTGACCATGCTGATAGGATGTTTGCATTAGGCTGCTTGCTTGCCTTTACTGCCTCCCAGCAGAGTAGAGAGCGATTCAGATTTGTCAAATCTTTCGAACATCTCATCTTCGTGTCCTTGAACTTCCTTCTGTGAGAAGTAGCTTTGCCGATGCTGGTATGACGTCAGCTTGATGATGATGGCTCTAGGTTTAAATTCCTCTCCTTTCTTAGGTACAGGCTCAACACGACGAGGCACACGATGACTCCTGTCGATGTCTTCTAACTGGAGATTCACGCCCCAATTTCTCTGTGCATTCACAGACTCTTTCGCTTGTGTTTTCCTTTTCCTTTTTCAGCTACCCCAAAGAGACGAATGCAGTTACGTCTCGAGTACTGCTCTGGACATTAAGCTGATGTTCTAAACCATTGTTTCTCCTCGCTTATCTGGTGCCCTTCTTTTGCAGGTCCCTAAGATCACTTTCAATGCTACTGACTTTTAGATGAAGATCGTGCATTCTTCCATCTTGCCTATCCACTCGATCAAGAAACTGGTTGAATCTTGAATCAATGGCATCACAGATCATTGCTTTGATAATATAGGTCTGAGACATCTTCGGGACTAGTTTGAGACGGATTTGAAACGGTTTGAGACAGTTTTGAGACAGTTTTGAAACTAGTCGCTGAGACGTCTCGGAGACGTCTCAGAGAAGTCTCAGAGACGTCTCATGAGTCACAAGAAAACCGAATATGTGATGCGTCACGTCGAAATGAGAGACTAGTCGCGATTTTTGAAATCCATTTTATTATATATTATTGATCCCTGATTCATTGCCTTGAATTTGATATATAACCCGACTGTAAAGAGTAAATAGAAGTGGAGATATTAGCTTCTGAACGCGAGGAGAATTGGCTCTTGGAAATCAAAATCAAGAGAAAAACGTCTGCGAAGTTTGACTTCCGTTTGACTCCGCGCCAGAAAATTAAGAACATTTTGTCACCGTTGTACTCACCGAAATGCCCTAGCAACCACTTGTTACAAAGGTGAAACGATTGACCAATGAGGAGGCTGCATTCAGGTATACAGGAGACAATACTCGTCCGTCACGCATGATCGAGGCAAGCGCAGCAAGCGGAAACAACGGCGATGTTGTCTAAATAACATTCAATCTTCTCAACAAAAAAAGCTGAATTTGGTTAGTTGTTTTATATCTTCGTCAAATAAATAAAACGTCATGCTCTTTCTAATTGTTTAAGAAAAAGTCCGCTCTTTTAAGAAAAGAGTTTACCAATCCTGGCGCTAAATTAGTTAGAAACAAAACTATTTTAAAACCTTTTTGGGGGTTTTATTCCGATTGTTGCGTGCGTTCTTTGAATGTCAATCGCGTATACTCTTACTCATAATAAAGCGAGTCATTTTGATCTGAACTCTGTTGGAAATTTTGAACATAATAATGGTCTATAGACTAAATTATTCTTGTACAGGAGCTTATGCATTTTGTTTATATTCTTTGGATAAGTATATGATAGAGATAAGCCTCCAAAAATGTTTTAATAAATATTGCGCCTCACGAATGTATTTAGAATTTCTCTGATCACGTTTTATGAGTGGCTAGGTTAGCTTAGACAATGAAAATAAAACCGTAAATGATTTGCTCGATCTCGTCTTTTATTGATCAAACTTGTTACCAGTAATAAGAAGATATTAATAATTTTTAGAAATGAATTATTTCAAGAGTAAATCGTATTTTGTTTCGTCGTGTTTAGTAAAACGCTACTTTCTTAAACACGTTACTTTGTAAAATAAACTGCAGAAATTTGCTAGTAGCTATGGGTGCTATCTCACTTCGCGGAGACGTCTCCGCGACAGAATACAATTCGTCTCTCGCGACGGATAAATAGTATTAGAGACGTCTCCGAGACGCCTCAGCGGCAATTTATTTTTTCCTGATGGAACCAAATTTGTTATAGGGAGGTTTTAATTCCCATGAGGACAACAGATATCGCGGCCCTAAAATAAAATGCTGAAATCCAGATAGCTAAGTCAAGCAATAAGTAGCTTTTCCCCACATAACCCCCCCCCTCTCCCCCACCCGATTGTTAGATTTGACATTCGTTTGCGTGCTCCGCTATCCCGGATGAAACAGCTTTATTCACAGCAGGTTGTGGCATCGCACGCAAAATTTCTGAGTGCAGCTAAAGAGAGTTTAGTTCGCTATTTGCTCACAAAAACGAAACAAAAAGCCAGTTGAAATCACACATCACACGACCGTGAACGTCCAAAAACAAAGCCATGCGTTGCTAAGGGCGGAGCTAAACGGAGAGGGAAATGAGCGTGGACGTGCGCTTGTATGTCCGGAAAAAAAAAATTATGACCGAAAAAAACACTCGCCGAAAAACTGCTTTTTTACCACTTTCCCGTTATCATTTTCACTCATTTTTTTAACAGAGCAAAGATGAAGCATGGTAGAACCAGAAAATAAAAAAAAAAAAAAATTTCCTCAAAATTTTGAGTTTTTTATTAGTTTGTCGATTTACTCGGATCTTTGATCTGCGACTTCTCTCTCATTTCGACAAGACGTATCACATATGTTCATATCTATAAAGATTTTTTCCGTCGCGGATTCGTTTTGAAGACGTCTCAGGGTCTTGGAGACTTTTCAGTAATCAGAGTCTCGGAGACGTCTCTGTGAAGTGAGATAGACAATACTACCATTAGCCTTCCTTGTCTAATATCTCATTACTCTATATAACAGCCTTTCTTTCTTCTAGTTTTTTTTAATTCTTCATATTATTAGTGTAGCGTGGTTATACGAATGGAAATATAATGTATGTAGAGAAGAGACGAAACTAAATGAAGGGAACTGAAGATAGTGATCTCTGGAATCTATAATCTTGACTGCATTTATTAACAAATTACAACTGTATTTATACACTGGCCTCCCTAGCCCAACATCAAACAGTTACCCAGGAAACATAAAAATATTTAAAATTAACTTACAGATAGCCAATAAACTTAAAGTTAATAGACTAACCCAACTAAAATATAACAAGCCAATTCATAGCAATAACCAATAAGAGAGAGGAGAATGAAATTAGATGAATAAGATGATGGGATGATTATTTAATAAAAAGAGTAGAACAAAAGAATCAGATGTGGAATGTAATGAATGAAGACATCTGAATAGGAAAAGAATGATAGAGAAGGTGAAAGTCAAACAGGAAATGAGGCTAAACAAAGCTGAACTAAATACCAAAGCTGAATAGAAATAAGGTCAACTAAATAAACCTAAATGTACAATTATCAGTCCTACATTAGTATTTACCTTCATCTTCACAATGTATCGACCTGGTATTGGTTCTTGAGCCTTACGAAGTTTGGCCATGTTGGCAGACGCCAAGACAGCAAGGAGTAACACAAGAAATAACTTCATCTCTGCAAAAAATAGACAAAGATTCAATGTAAATAACACACATTGAGGTATCCAGAATACAACAATCCGGGGCCGACGAATAAATATTTTGACTCTGTCTCTTGAAAATTTAAGAAAAAGAACCGAAAACTTAACAATAATAGAATAGAAAACATAGGGCCTAAGACAGGAAAAACGTACAATTAAAAAAAAATAGATGTTCCAATCTCATCATGCTCATTGGTGCTCCGTATCTCGATGAGCGAAGAATCTTCTATTCTTTTTGTCAGCTTGGAACGTAGCGAATTTTTAGAGTTGCAAAGAGTAGCAAACACCTATTTACACGTTTTTTTTTTTTATTTTTATTTTTTTATACTTGTTTCACACAGGCTCAAACAGTTCTTATGTTCACAAAGACATTTTCAAACATTTTTTTTCTTGGCTGAATACTGTTATTTTTCACTATTTGGGATGAAGTATTTGTATTTCTGTTTTTTTTTTTTTAAAGAAAACGTTCGGAAAATTTGCCTCTCAGTCAGTTAACACTCAATAATTTGAGTTGACCCAATTAAGAGCAGACCCTTTATAAGTTTTTAAGATGCACATAGATATAGTAACAGCAGATCGAAGTTTTGAACATTAATAATCTTTTAAACAGTACCTTTTAAAATAAATTCCACCTTTAAATATTCATTTCATTTGATAAAAAAACAAGTCATTATATCTGAAGGTCACATTCTTAGTAAACAATTAATGCATTGCATGATCGATGTGGTTGCTTATTTAAATAGTGAGTATGTTTTTGATCCTTGCTTTTATAGGAGGAGAGTGCAGAAATTAATAAATTTGACATAAAGTAACATAGGAATTATACAAATACAAAAATTCAACCAAAAATCAGCAAATGTAAAATTTTGCTTACCGATTCAAGTTGATGTAATTAGTCAAAGACAGTCACAATAATTCTGATTATAATTGCTTTATCATACCTGAACTATGACTAAACCAGAGCAGGTGCAATTCTTCCCATATGAATTGCACATTTCCATCGTTGACTTGTTCATTACACAGTTTAATTTTTAATTTATCAAAGATATCGTTTGTGTACCCATACAATCGTAAAAATTTGAAAGAGAACAAATATGAATTGACCATCTGCTGCAAAAAACATATCTTATTCTTTATTTCGGATCTTACACAACTACATGTTCGAGTATTTACTAGTATGAAAAAATATGTACATGTACACTGTAAAAAATATTTGTATTTTTACAGCAAATCTGCTGTCAGCAGAGTCGCCATAAAAAATGTAATTAAAAAAAAAAAACAGTTTTGTTGTAAATTTCTCCTGCAAATAATTACGTGAGAAATACAAAATATACATCAGGGGTAACACATTTTTTTCTGTTTTAACCAAATACGTATGCTTTAAAACTCTAATGATATTTTTCCTTCTCTTTCATCAATTCCTAAGGGAGAAATTTACAACAAAACTGTTTTTTAATTACATTTTTGTATGGCGACTCCGCTGACATCACTTTGCTGTATTTTCTTATTATTATTTATTTTTTTTTACAGTGTATAGGGTCTGAGACGTCTTCGCGACAATTTTCAAAAACTGTCTCAAAGCAGTTTCAAAGAACTGTCTCAGAGTAGTTTCCGTGACTCATGAAACGTCGCGGAGACGTCTCTGCGACAAGTTTCAAAACCGTCTTCAAGTAGTTTCAAAACCGTTTCAAAGTATATTTCATGAGTCTGTAGTCTTTTCAAACTATCAGTTGTTTTTGTTAGGAAACAAAAAGGCTAGTTTTGGTGCGGCAACACATAAAGGACCATGCTGCTAGAATAACATCCACAAAATTTGTTTGGGTAACAATATGGAGAGTCCTTAGACCATTTTGAAAGTTCTCAAGATGATGATACGATCAGTGATTGATTTACGAACTCATTTTATCCACTCAATCTATCACAATGTCTGATTTATTTTTTTCAAAATGCTATTTGATATAGACGTGTCAAGTCGCACAAAACTTGAAAAAAGGGTGGTGGGGCGGCAAGGGGCAAGGAATTGAACGACCTCATTCTGATTAACTTTTATTTATTTATTTTTTATGCAGTATAGATGAATGGATGTGTGAAACATTAAACAAAACATAAACTGTAACCGAAGTTTTTTAGTCCCAAAGTTCGTTCATCCAAAAGCTCGATATTCTGAAAATAAAATAGTGTTCGTTAATACGAAAGAGTAACAAAGTTCGTTCAGTGAAAATGTTCCATGGGGGCTCAGGGCGATTTAGCCCCCGTAAGCGTAAAAAGAGTCTCCGTTACCCAAATTGTTACTTTTGAAAATGTGTACATATAGGGCGATTTTTGTCACAAATTGGATGAATAGAGCCCCCATGAAAAAAAAAATTATCGTTTACTCTGGTTCTATTATCCAAAGGTGTTAGAGGGTTCAACATCTGATTAACGAACCCTTTGAGAAGCACCCAAGATATCGAGCGCCAGAAATAACCCACCATAATATCGGTAATGCACTTTGGTCAGAAATTTACTACTGGGTCATGGCCGATTCTATTCTATTCTAGTGCCGTATCAATTGACTTTGGCGATCATGTTGTTCCAACACTCTCTGTCTCTAGCCTTATGCATTATGGCTTGTAGTCCTCTTTCTTCTACTCCTCTCGCTTCAAGCCATTTATTCAAACTATCCATCCACAGTATTCTTTTTCTTCCTCTACTTCTCTTCCCGTCGATCTTTTCTATCAATGACAAATTCTCCAGACCCTCTTTAGATAATAAATGTCCTAGAAATTTCAACTGTCTAATTTTATATTGCTGAGTACTTTGTGGTTAACATTTGCTCTTCTGAGTACATTTTCATTGCTAACTCCCAGTTTCAAATTGCATCTTAGGCTGTCCTTTTTCGTAACAACTAAGCGTTCTGTCTTTTTGTAGTTGGTGTTCAGTCCCAGTCTTTCACTTTCTCTAACTAATATGTCTAGGAGTTTTTGTAATCCTTCTGCAGATTTTGCTGTTAACACTATGTCATCTGCATATCTATTATTTGTGATGTTATGTCCTCCTACTTGGATGCCCTTTTCACTCTCTAGATTTCTGAGTTCAGATCTCACTGTATAGATTGAACAGATCTGAAGACATTACACACCCTTGTCTCACTCCTCTCTTGATGTATGTGTACTCGGTGAATTCTCCATGAACTCTTATACAGGCGGGTTGGTTCCAGTACAGGCTCTGTAATAAGTAAAGGTCCTTTTAATATACATATATCAAATTCTCCTGGAACAACTTTTCATGTCGAACTTTGTCGAAGGCCTTTGAATAATCGATAAAGCACGTTAACACATCCTTCTGGATTTCGACAGCTCTTTCAGTTACGTTCTTGATGACGAAGATTGCGTTTCTGGTGCCAGCGTCTTCTACAAAGCCAAATTGTTCGCAGCCAATTTCAGGATTTATCCTACTCCTTGCTCTACATAATAGAATTCTTAATATTATCTTGGTGACGTGACTAATGAGACTGATCGTTCGGTACTTCTGGCAGTCCACAGCCCCTGCTTTCTTTGGTATTGCGACGAAATTGGATTTAGACAGTTCTTCCGGAAACTTTCCGTCTTCATATATGATGTTGATAATTGTTGTTAGTTTTTCGATGCCAAAATCTTCGAACGCTTCAATCATTTCAGTAACTATTCCATTGTGTATTCCATCTGGTCCAGCTGATTTATTCTTGTTCATCATTGCCACTGCCCTGTGTACTTCTGACTTGAGGATCTGGGCTCCTTCAGCTGTGGCTGAGAAAGGGTGCATGGCATTTCTTTCATCTATGAACATTTATTCTCTTGAGTGCTTTATGGTTCTTCCTTACTGTTTTTCGATTTTTGCACACTTCTCATTTAACCATCTCTCCTTTGCCTCTTTACACTTTGTCTTGATTTTTCTGTTGAGATCTTTGTATTCCTTTCCTTTCCTTTCCTGTCTTTGATTATCCTAAGGAATTGGGGACTATACTACTTTGAAGGATGCATACCGCCTACTTTTTGGTCTGTCCAACCAAGTGACATAAAATACTAATATTTTGTATATATACAGCGTGTCCCAGAGAAAATGTCCCTCTGATTGGGCGTTAAATAAATTCTAAAATTAATTATTGCCAATTTGATATTAATATGTTGAAAGCCCATTTAATTTTGAATCTTGTGTGAAAATTTCATTGGTTTTGAACAAAGAGTCTATTATGTGACAGCAGTGCATTTCAGCCCACTCCAAGTTTGCAGATCCTACATGTGGAAGCAAACACAACCATTAAAACTGAAGTTTGATCAGTTTTCATCTAAAACAGCTGAACTTTATTTCAATAAAGACCTATCTCAGTTGTGATGAGTCAAGTTTGCGAGTTGTTCACGACAATACCCTCTCGAGTCGTGGAGACGTCTCCTGGGTTTCGAGGGAGCTGCGCAAAAATCAAACAAAAGTCTAAAACACTGTCAAACATGTTAACTTTAATATTTCTTCACCAGTAATTTTTAGTCAGTGAATTAGTCACAGCGAAATATATGCGACATCGCTGCGACTTGCTTGCGACTGGATAAAAATGATCATGTTTGTCTTTTTTAAAGACCCTTTCCAGTTGCGAGCAAGTCGAAATGCCATTGCGACTTGCTTGCGACCAGATAAAACTTGAACATGTTTGACTTTTTTAAAGACCCTTTCCTGTTACGAGCAAGTCGCAGAGACGTCGGGGAGCATTATGACTGATTTTGTACATGTCTGGTAGACTGAAGAGTCGCCTCGTTTTAGTAAGTGGAAAAAAACAAAAACAAACAAACCCCCCCCCCCCCCCTTAAAAAAAAAAATTAACTGAGTTTCATGCGAATCCCTGGAAACCACGCGACGTCTCCAAGGAGTCATGGATTACTTCGTGACCATTTTTTTTTCTATCACAAGTCGACTATTAAAGACCGATGACGGAGTAAATACAACCTTACATCGATTGAAAGCTAAGTAGGCGTATAACATAAATACCCCCAAAATAAATTAAATTTTCACAACAGTATTCATAAAAAGATGATCGAACCTCAACCAGGCCATCCCTCCCAAATACTCGAAAAGTTACCCCTATTTTAATGGCGCGGTTGATGACGTCAAAGACGTTTAAGGGAATGCTACTGCCAGGCATGATTGGGTTTCGGCTTTAGAAAACACGTTTGTATTGCTATGTCAGAACAATAGAATTCTAGCACACATGGGGTCTATTGTTCTGACATAGCAATACAAACGTGTTTTCTAAAGGCGAAACCCAATCATGCCTGGCAGTAGCATTCCCTTAAACTTCTTTGACGTCATCAGCCGCGCCACTATAATAGGGGTACTTTTTCGAGTAACTTGGAGGGATGGCCTGGTTGAGGTTCGATCACCTTTTTAATGAAATACTTTCTAGATGGAAGATAAAAATGCTTACATTGGAAATTGTTGTATTATGAATAAATATTAGCTTTCGTTTTATATGTAATTTTGGTTTTCATTTCTCGGTCCGGTCTGGGACTTTAAAGACATGAAAAAGTCCCGGCCATAACGGGGTGACTTGCTAGTGACTGTAAATATTCTTTTTTAGACCTTTGTTTAATTTCCCCGGAGACTCAGGAGACGTCTAAACAACTCCAGAGACTCGAATCAAGAACTAGTCTAGACATATGGCCAGTGAGGTATGACATTAATACTTGAAAACAAAAGCATGAACATGACAGTTGTTAACCTGAATAATGGTGAAGCACAGAATAGTGAATGACATTTTTGTAGTGCACTCCTTTTTATCAAACTTGGAATGGGCTAAAAATTACTATTGTTACAAAAGAGTCTGTGTATTCTAAACCACTGAAGCGAAACATTTGAAATTTTCACAGGAATCGCAGTATTAGTTGCGCTTGCTACATAATATATCAACTTAATTGAGTATAAAACTTAATGTTTGTAATTATTCAATGATGAATTAGAGGGACATTTTTTGAGACACGCTGTATATATATTTATATATAGTTGAGATCCGATTGAAGATAAGAAAGGCCGTAGCAAGATCTCAACAATATTCTAATTATGAAGGAGAGCCGCATACGTAAATCACCAAGTTTGATCACACACACACACATATATATATATATATATAAACAACAATAATAGGGAAAATATAATTCAATCGTAAATCAGTGAATAAGTATATTAATAATACTCTAATGTGTAAAGAATTAAAAAATTATTCTTTTTTTTTGACGGGGCTAAACTCTATTAGCTTTAGTTTTTTGTTGGCTCAATTTACCAAATGCTTGTTCATATTCATACTGTATATATTTTGAAATATTAGTAACAAATAAAAATACGATACAATACTTATTCATCAAAAGTAACTTCATTTTCTTACAGTAGATACGTTCTAATACATTTCATTTGACAGAAGTTGAGTTGAATGGACAATAAATTGTTAATTATCTGTCAGTATTTCAGTGGGAATTCCCACTTCAGTCGATGATATAGGTGTATTTCGCAATAAGTATTGTGTTGGTGCATAATCAATAGCCTCTTTGTCGAAGTGAATACAACAATAATAAAACACTGTATTCTTGTTGTAATCGTATGGTTGATTCACACGAATATACAGGACTATGCCCCCAAATAATAATGTATCGTACTGAATTATGTATATTATTATTATTCGATTCATTCCATACAAAAGACTACGCCTGAAAAAATATTGTCTGTATTGCATTTTTAGTTTTATGAAATTTTCTGTGTGCAGTGTCAGTATCTTATCTTTTTTTCTTCATGAGACTCATTCTTATTAAACATATTTCATCAAGACTTAGATCGCTTTGCATGGTGATATATTTGTAAGTTTTTTGGAATTATGTACATGAATTAAATTACAATGTATAATCATTTTGGATTCCATCTTCACATCTTCCAGACTCTTGCCTAATGGTCGAATTCAACGCATTATTGCTAAAGGATCTATGCTGATTGTCGATCGGTTAACATCAACTGCTTTTAAGACAGGATTTTGATAATATTGTAACCAGGAAATAATCATGGCTTCCAAATTAGCCATTTCTATTCATCGAATTCTAGAGTGTCCAGTGTGCCAAGAGAATATGGAGAATCCTGTACAATTACACTGTGGTCATGCATTCTGCAAAAACTGCTTGAGGAAATACATACAACACACAACCAAACCGTCAAGGTGTCCATGCTGCCGGCAGTATCTCTCTCTAGAAGAGCAAAATTATTACGTCTTCATTCCAGCATTTGCTATCAAGAGTGTTCAAGATGCTCTGAGAGACAACACTGAACCTGGGCCATCGCGAGAACGAACGATGTGTCAGAAACACCCTCATATTGAGAAGAAGTACGCCTGCGAACATTGTCAAGTACCCGTATGCAGCGAATGTCTCATTGAAGACCACTGGAACTGTTCCTCATCATCACCACGCCCAAAGACCATAGATGAAATTCATAAGGAGATGGAAATGCTGGTAGACCAAAGTAAGGAATGGACTTTACATAAAGACAGTTATGAAAGCAGTCTCTCAAGCATCGAACACAGACAACGCTTTAGCTTTAGATGCAGTGAAATCGACCGAAATAAGATGGAGAAGGCATACGAGATTAATCTTACACACCTAAGGGGGAAAGAGAGAAAAATGTCAAGATTTATATCTAATCAAAGAAGTTCTGCTCGATGATATAGAGACGAAAAAGCAAAACGTGAGGATAGTGACGAGATCTGTCCTTATATCTTCAGGTCGTTTACAAATTGAACGAGCTCTCAAGAGGCGACATCCAGATGATATCATCAGCGCTTATGCAGACTATGGAAGCCATTTGAAGGAAATTTTATCTACGACCTACAATTCCCATGATGTCCGTTCTACCCTGAATAGAAACAAGAAAATGTGTTTTGTAAAGTCTGAAATTATAGCAAATCGAACCATTGTAAGATTCTATATCTTGATAATGATGTGTGGGATGAAGACGATGCTGAAGAGGACGAAGAAGATTAAGACACAAGAACTACTTCGATGTAACGGAACGGTGATCTATCCAGTCGCAGGAACGAGAAATTTTAGGGGATGTCCTACACGAGGCGATCGTTGTAGCGACAACTGGGTAGTGTCAGAATAGTAGGAGATCAAGCCCATGTGCCATTGGCACCATCTACGCTAGGCTTCAACAATTACTTTGACCACAACAAACAATCAGCTGTACCCGCATACAATCCTGACAATAGCCCACAACTACCAGGGTCAGGCAACTCGGCATTCTCCTGTCGCAGCTTAAAGAACTTGATTAGCATTTTGGAAGGTAAAAAGCTAATTTCGTCAATTGTAAATGAGTTATAGCTATAAAAAAAAAAAAAACAACACAAATTTTGACGCACGCGTACGCGCACGTCGTGACTTTGAGTAACCTGTGATGACATGGTCTGATGAACTTTGACATGAAATTGATGAGCTGTAAATATGATTGATTTTGAACAATTTATATTGATGTATGATCAATGATAGAATTTTACAAAATGGCGCCTTGATGACGTCATCATGACTTGATGACCTTGAAAGCTTCGCTGCACATCTTCATAGTGACATCCATACATGACATGAAAATGAAGGGAAACGATCTGATCGATTTAGAGATAGAGCAGACACAAAATATTGACTATAAAAATAAATAAATAAATAATAAGAAAATTCGGACGAAATTAAGATGTGTTCTGACAGACCATCTAATAATAGGGTACATGCAGTATATGGGCACCCTAAACTCATTTGCCTAATTTGCATAAAATTGCGAAATGACACACAGTCTAATCTTTGTTTATATGAATCAATAACTACTGCTCTAACATTTATTGTGAAGAAAAACAATTTTCACCAACCCCCCTGTCTGCAATATTCAAATGTTGACGTCATTACCCAAGTGCCCATATTACCTGCATGTGCAGGTAATATGGGCACATGTATTTAATGTATGTTTTAAAAACTACAATGACTCTACCTTGTCTGGAATTTGCTTAAAACGTTTAAAATCATTACTTTAAGACATAATTTGAAATTATAAGACCCTTTAGTAAATCATTTGATATATATTCATTGTTATGTATTTTGTGTATTATATCTTTTTTTTAATATTATTTAGATATTTTTTTCATTATACAAGTCAATATAGGCCTACAATAAGTTATTTATAATAATTATATACTGTGAATATACCCCCAAAAATCGTAGCAAAGAGATTGATGCCTCATCCCAATACTAAGTACCAGAATCATTTCCGCCATTTTGGATGTCCATAATTACCTGCACTAATGTTGCTGTGTCAGGCAAGTATTCAATGCCACATTGCACCCCTTCACTAAAACAAAATGACCTTTTCACGCTAGTATGATCAATAATGAAACTATAAGTTAATAAATATACAAAACAATTGAGGTTACCCCTCAAACACTCTTTCACCATTCACATTCTGTGAAATATCAATTTTACATCAGGGTAAAAAAATGCCGTAAGTTTTACCTACCTTGTTGGTTTTCAGCAATTTTCTCAGAGAACTTTTCGGCAATCAGATGCTCTCACGAGGATATATTTCTCGGTTATCACTTCATATGAACAACATTATGGTGCCCACACCGGTCACCGGTCACCGGTCGACGGTCACGACATGATTTGCTTCAGGTGGCCCATATTACCTGCATGTACCCTACTTGAATCTTTGCTTTTAAATAAGAAGCTTATCCTGAAATTTAATTGGTTGAACAAATCAGAAAATTACAAGGAAAATGTCGTGAAGGTCTGAAGAAAATCCATCAAAGGATAACGAATTTATGCGTGTTTGAAATGTTAACAAATTATTACCTAGGATTTAGACTAAACTCCAACCTCACTGACTGTGGTGAGAGCAGTAGATGGGGGTCCGTTGTCCGGACACTTAAGCAAATAAAAACATCCTCTTTTGCTCTGGATTTTCTCAAAATTTGTGCAGTATTAATTATCAAAAATATTTGTGAATATTTATGACTTGTTATTGTCTGATATTATTTTCAGTCGATTAATGAAATATTGATCACAAAGCTCCGAAAATTGCCGTCTTGTCCCGACAAACAACCCGTCCGGACATACAACAACCGGGTATATATATAGGCCTATACATTGTATAGTAAATTAAAAATAGACTCTTCCTTTTTACTCCTCAATAGACAAAATCAAATGCATTGGGGATTGTCAGGCACGAATACGATATAAACTTTAAAACTTTGCAATTGAATAAATGAAATTAGAATTCAACATATTTAGTTCCAACTCGCTGAGACGCTACTTGTTATTGCTATATCTATACCTCAATATTGTTTCGTTATCTATTATCGTTGAGCTCTGTACCGAAATTTTATCGTACAGTTTTGTTCATTTTGTTCATGCAATTTTCCAATGTCTTGAACATGTTGCTTAACTGGAATGTAAATCTCTGTGTAAATCCGGTATATAATTTATCATCATCATTTGACATTATGTTTGATCATGCTCAAGGAGAGTAATTCGCATTTTCTCAAAGACTATGTTCATGATGTTAATCTATACAAAATAAGACTTGGCCCTTCAGTGATGTTATTGAAAAATGTATATGTTATAATGTTAATGTTATTTCATTCACTTGTAGGATTCAGAATGTATTTTTTTATTTGAAGAATTTCATTCTAAAAGGGACTAAATCCACTTTTTGAGATTTTGTGTAAAACACTGATTTCTAATTTATCCCTTTACCGTGAACCATATGACTTAGGTTTGGTACACATGCTAGTACAATTGCCTTAGGTCATTTTAATAACAATTAAAAAAATCTACCTAAATTTTTTTTATTTGTTATGAATTTTTGAAATCTTAATTTCCATGGATTTAGTCCCTTTTGGAATGAAACTCCCGAAAATCGTCTATTTTCCCAATAAAACATCACATATTCGCTTAATTGAAGTTTTAAGTCAGCTAAAAATGTGTTTAAATGTTATTCTGAAGGTGTATGAATTTAAAAAATGTAGAAATGATCAACTTTGAAGATTTTTTTTTCCCACCAAAAATCTGATATTCAGTCGGTTCAAATGTTTCATTCCAAAAGGGACTAAATACAAGAATATTCATACAATTCTTAAAAATAAATCAAATCTATTCAAATTTTCTTTCAAGATCCAAGATCAATATCTACATGCAGCCTGTGTGCAAAACTCAGAATATACATCCGACGGGAACACAGTTAAATTTAAGATATTTAGAATCCACATAGTGGATTTAGTCCCGTTTGGAATGAAACGGAAATTTGAACCATCCAAATATCTTTTCTTAAAAAAAAAACACAACAAAAAATGGAATGCGATATTGGGCACTTTAATCCCTTGTACTAGTAGGTGCATATATTTAGCTTAAAAATGAACTTTGGTCAAATATGGATTTAGTCCCTTTTGGAATGAAGCTCTTCTTTTATGAGAGGTTCGAAAAAGAAGTCTCAGTCTCATCCTGACCGCATTCAATGTTCACGGTTTACAAGGGGAAGCAAAATGTAACACAATCTCGAACAATAGTTGTTCGATATATCAGAATATTTGGCATGTTTGGTACTGAAACTTTTTTCTAACCATTAAAGAACGATTGCCGAATCCAGTAAACATGAAAGCAACATAAAAACGTGGACAGATTTAAGCTATGACGGTACACCTTTGTGAATACGGGCCAATGTATAATACACTGTTCGTCATAATGGTTGAATTTTTTATTTTTTATTTTTTGGCCCCAGCGACATTATGTTCCTCCGGCTTTAATTTCTTTAATATGTTTGTCACCGCTTTCATTTTCCGGGATCCTGGTTATTAGACTATGGGATGGTTCCCGATAATGTCGCTAGTTTTCCATTTCCGCAGGGTTGAAAAATCCACAACGCTCCTGTCATATGAAAATTTTAATATACAATCATGCACACTGATTATTAAAAATCGGAAGTGTCTTCTCTTCTTCGGCCCTGTACGGGTCCGTTCATATTATTATTATTTATAACAAGTTACTTACAGTGGACTTCTGTTGGAGGAGATCGCTATTAACACGTCAGATTTCAAATTCATTTCAACTACTCACAAGAAATTTAGCGTTCGCCCTTCGCGCTCCTCGGGCTCATCAAATGTGATGCCCCTTCCCTAAACAGAGGAATTTACATTAATGAGTGATATTTCTTACAGATCAAATGATTCATAATTAATTATGTAAAATTGCATTTCAAACGTCTATAATCATTTATTTTTTGGCATATTTGCAATAGTCTGAACCCGAAATTGGAGCGCGAATTGACCTGAAGTATGAGGTCACAGCCCCAGGTTCGAACCCTTAGAGAGTTAGTGCACGCGCCAAATTAAACTAAACCTAGGAAGCGCAAAATGAATCGGATACGACTTAAGCGGGCGCCTCGCAAATTGACTGACACGTTAGCAGGCGCGATATTGACCTTGAAGTATGGGTGCGCCTATATCGATCATGTAAACGCTATTGGCCAATCGATTACCGTGATGGACTTTGAGACGCTCATAATGCTTAGGGTGCAACCTAATTTGCTTTTATTAATCTATTAATGCTAACATACTATAAGGAGAGGACTTTCTAATAACTATTGGGATCTGACAGTGGAAGTGGCCACAAATATCAGAAATATGCCTGAAAAAACACAGGAAGAATGTCGGGGCGACAAAAAAGGTCTGGCAAAGAAAGAAATAGTGCCACTACAAAGTCATAACGAATTTTATTCGGACGGTGTTCTGATATATTATTGATCCTCCAAAGACCTTTTGGACCCCCATCATAAAGTTTATTATTCCACTAAGCACTTATCATATTGTGAGATTAACTCTAAAACTCCACAAGTATGCATTATAGCTCACCATGCTACGTAACAATGAGACTCGAGTTGGTGAAAGAGAGAGCAAAGATAGGAGTGAGGCAAAGGGTCACCGATAATATGACACAGAAACGTACATCTTCACATATATCCTATAAACAAGACTAATCACGACTCATTTTTGCTCTCGAGCAAGTGAAATCACTGTCACATCACGAGAATCCCTTGCGCGATGACAGTTTAGTAATTTATCAAAGAGAAATACTAATAATGTGAAAGATTATCTTGTATGACTATATGGGTCTATATTCGATTCTGATGGTATGATGTCACACGTTCAAAGTACCAATGACCGATCGCTGATTTAATTTCAGAGGAATTATTTAAAAAATCCTTTGTATTACATCGTAAGAAGAACAACATTTTACTCTTTGATAGTGGTGCTCCCTCATTAGAAAAATGGGGATTACTGCACGACTTATCGTTATTTCACCAAGTGTTCAAGTACGATAGAGATGTTACCAGGCGACAGCGGCCACACGTTTGAACAGTCGGAGGGTCTCCGGAGGCCGCATAACAAAGTGGAGGCGGAGAGCGGGAGGTGGAGGGCTGAACAGGCAAAATCTAAATCGTAGGGTCACTCTCTTATTTACGATCAAATTTGTTGATATACAGTAAATTCGATATAAATAGAAAAGTTAGGGGAGGGAGCTGCTCTTGCCATGCCTCCTATCCTCATATGACAAATCAAAATGCCCCCACTCCCTGGGCGCTATCGCGGCCTCTGGGTGTAGATATCACTCTACGCCATCGGCATTAAATAGCTTATAACGAACACATTTTGGTTAAAAGTTTATGGACTCGCTTGATCAAGCGAGGAAGATGATTATATATCTTTGTCAATTTTTTTGAATTAAATGTTCAACAACTCTAGACCATATTTTGTGCCAACACACTATTATATTTAGCATTGCCTATATCGTCGAATAAGAGATGGAGCTTCGTCTACCTCTGTTATCTTGAGATAAAACAAACGCTATATCTACCTACCATCAAAACATTGTGACTGTTTTCGTAAGATATGCGGGAAATCAACCGCTACTTACTTGTAACCAAATAGATGTGATAAAATATTCATAATGGGGTCTCACAATGGATGTTTTTATATAGGACAAATTTTTAAGACTTTGTCAGTTTATTTTTGTTTCTATTATAACTGGCGAAATTGGTGCGTCTCGAATGTCTTGAATAAGAAAACTTGGTTATTGCATTGTCAATAACAGGAATTGGACTACAAAACATTGGAAACTCAATAATACCAGAAAAATGAGCATCTGTTGTTGATGCATATAATCCGGTTCTCAATTGCTTTATATAAATCTAAAATCTCCTATTGCATTCATTACATTAATGAAATGGGAGCCATCGAACATAGACATGTTTATAGACTGATCATTAAAACCTGATGCTCTTGTGTGAACAAATCAATCCAAAATTAATCGATTCATCATCTCAAAGTTCAGTTCATTGGCAAGAATGTAAGAATAACAGCATTAACCAAATGACTCTGCTTCTTTATAGACCTTTAATAATTCTACTCACTTCAATAGACAAATTAACTCACATGTGCCTATCAATTGAATGTGAGGTCAACAGCACTGGAATGAAATGTACATACCACAGGGTGTTAATGTCCATACTAACAATAATGAAAAGTTGTGTTTGAAACACTACACACTTATATGAGAGACTCTCTCGAGTAACACTTCTAGCTCACTTAACCCTAATAGTTGTCAGAATAGAGGTCATAATCGTGTTATACTAGTGTCAGGTTAATGTGAATCAAAACATCTCGTTCTTACCTCTATTATAATGTTATTAACATTAGATTATGACCTGTGCAATGACCGTCATAATTTCCATATATTACAGGAGCTATGTAGGACTTTCCAAGAATGTATTTTTTATCTCTGATAGAATTTGTCATTACTAAACAGAGGATAAGAGAGAGACAGGTGAAAACATGGACGTGCACAGACGATGAGCCAGCTGGTTGGTTAGAGACTCAATCTTATTGTCTATAGCGATAAGTTAGGACCACAGACCCACAGATCGGGCAGTGATGCAATGCTTAAAGGTCACTTGAACAATGATAGAACAACGTAAATGGGTATGTTATAGAGATATTTTGGTGATAGTCTTAATTGTCACGCGCGGCATAGTTAATGACAGCTAGTGAATCACAGCAACCTAATTAATTGTATGCGAAAATATACATTGACAGGTGCGTGTCCATCTAAATAAGTAGACAACCAGAGTCTACGGTCTTTATTGCTTACTGAGGTGAAAGCAGGCAAGTGTCCATATATTCATGCATCATATTGAAGGGTTCTATAATTTAATTCATATTCTGTACCTCATTATACAACAAAGCAGAATAAGAATCAATGAGTACAAATTGAACATTCATAATAATTTTTTTTATTTGTTATTGATTTTTGAAATCTTAATTTCCATGGATTTTAGTCCTTTGGAATGAAACTCCCCGAAAATCGTTCATATTTCCCAAAAACATCACATATTCGCTAATTGAAGTTTAAGTCAGCTAAAAATGTGTTTAAATTGTTATTCCTGAAGGTGTATGAATTTAAAAAATGTATAGAAATATCAACTTTGAAATTTTTTCTTTCCCACAAAAATCTGATATTTCAGTCGGTTCAAATTGTCATTCCCAAAAGAGGTGACCTTAAATACAAGAATATTCATACAATTTCTTTCCTTTTTTCAATCAGGATTAATCAATTCATACTTACCTTATTTCTGTATTATTCACCATTGTTCTGATACAAGTATTCACAAGAATCTAAGTTATCTATATATACGCACGTTGTGGCAAAAGTTATTCTTCATAAATTATACTACGTTCGCCGACGGAACTATACAGTTTAAATTTTAAGATATTTAGGATCCACATATAGTGTTTCGTATTGTCCCGGTTTGGAAGCAAACGGAAAGTTTCTTTTTTAACCTAGTAATATTTTCCAATCCAAGAGTCTTTGCTTGAGAAATATATACAAAAAAACAATCCGAAGGATCAAGTTGGGAGGCTCGGTCACTCTTAATTCCCTTGTACTCACCGTATGAGAATCACTAACATTGATGAGTCCTATGCTATAGGAATAATGTATGCATAGCTTTGGTCACACACAGGATCACATTAGAAATCGGGTTCTATAGTTCACACTTTTGGAAATGAAGCTCTTCAATATGAGAGAGGATATCGTAAAGAAAAAGAACAAAGAATCCTCACAGGTCTCATCCTGACCCTGCAGTATTTAAAATGAAATAACGTTAAGGCAATCATTTCTCAGAGTGAATAACGAGAGCAGGTATACTAGATTCTACACAGAGAATGTAGAGAGTAGTAACCACTAACAAATGCGCTAACAAACAAAACACATCTCTCACTCAACAATAGCGATGTATATGAAAAACCCTCTATACAGAAAATCGGTAATAAATAACTAAGAACAGGATTAAATATACACTCAGGCCATTAAAGATCTCTCTAGGTATTAGTTTGTTTTTGGGAAGATGTACAGGAAGGGACCTTCCCATATTTTTTCCACTACCAAAAGAAGATTCTAGTCGGTGTCCATTTTAATATAAAAAGTATACGTCACTCAATTGAATACGCCATCACATCCTTGCTCAAATATTGTTACACCAATACAGTTACCGACAACAACGTGTACTGATAAACCCATGTTCGGTCCGAGAAACGAATACAGAACTCTTATATCAAGTTGCGCAACATTGAATGGGTTTGTCGTTAAGAGCAGAGCAGAGTAACAAATATGGCGCGTTTAGTAGCTAATGAGAAAATATGGAGGGCCAGTCGCATACTTAGACATTTAATCTTATACTAGACTCTGTGTTGTTCTGTAGCACGACTATCCAAAGGAATGTATTGAAATGTTGTTCCTTCTGGAGGATTTTTAAATTATGTGGTTTTTCCAGGGGTATTCATTAATGGCACTCATCTTGACCCACTTCCCGCAGGTGCACAAGATAGTCCACTTCTGAGTTATATGAATAGAGATCATCTCTTCAGCCTGCAAAGAGTCTGGGCTGTCACTAATCTCATTAAACATATATATGTCAGAGAGTTTTGGATTCAGATCATGCTAACGGGCTCATTTCACATTTGCCCTCTCATAATTAAATCACGAAAAGTATTCCAGAAAACTTGTCAAGTTTGTGGCCGGTGGAAGCTCATACCCTACACGCTTCATTTTCCCGGGGATGTGATACTGGTATTAAGTACTTCAATTGTGGATAATAGTTAGTGCGCGTATTAAACAATTAATTATGGGGTACATGGGTACAAGGCGCCATTTTTCAAAGAGAACAGGTTGGACATATTACAGGTACACATTTCTTGGAGGCAGCGAGATGCATTTGCAGAAAATCCACTATAACCGCTCCTTCCTGGTCCAATGAAAAGGACATCGACCGTATCTTTCATAAACATTATACAGGAACATAATCAATCATATGTAAACGTAGGAATACTAAATCATACTGAGCATAATCTATTTCTACAATAAAATATTGCAATTTAGCAGCGATAACTCAGCTCCATCGCTAAGTTAAAAGTCAAGTTGAAAATATACGAATATCCAATTCATCCTCTTTCTACAATGCTCCACAGTCCCATGTTGTATTGTACATCATCCAATTAAGATATCTGTAGCAATAAGGACAGTTATTCCAGGGTCCTAGAATAATACAAAAGGTCTAAGGAGAAAAGGCCGAGAGCATTTATAAACAATTGGGTGTTATGATGATGGGTTCTTATGTATCGCTTAATGTATCAGTAAAACATAAGATAGTCGCCCAAGTAAAAGCGCCGAAACAGAGTCATAATTAGCGTCAATTATTGGATTAATTTCTAGAAATATAGTTCAATGAGTTCCATCCACAGCAAGATCAGAAATGATCGCAAACAATTCAACATTATCTGTTATAACACACATATTGCAGAGATAGTTTGAGTACTATCTTTGTACATCAACAATGTTTAAACACGAAATCAAGCAACTCAGATCCGATCTCCATTATGACATAAAAACGTCGGAATACACCAACAAACAAGAATCATCAATTGGACATTACGAATGAGTTTTGATGGATATCGCAGTGATTAAGAGAGAAAGCGAACAAATTAAACTCACACATAATATAAAATATTCAATCTCTAAGTAAGTAATGAAAAAACATAAATACACCATAACCAATATCAAAATTAACACTTGGTATTTAGTCTCTAACTCTTCTCATTTATTCTTTCAAAAATCACTATATCTGATTCTCCATATCAGAATTCGGGTAGTTTATTTATAATATACACAACGCACACGAAACAATACTACTTAAGTTATTAATTCAAACACATAAGTTAAGCCAAAAAACATCTACTCAAATTCGGCACTTTGAGAAGATAACCTACGAAACCTATTTAGTTCGATAATCAAGCAAATTGTTATGAATTAGAAAAACGGTAATGAATCGGCACACCAAGACCTGAAATACATCTTATGTACAATAGGCAATACAACCAAGGAAAACAGTCGACCAGACAGAGATTTTAGCGGCTGAGGTCTGAGCATTTTTCAAACGAATTACACTCCCATTCAAGCTTCCTAATTTCTACGGCACTATTTAATATAAAGAATGGGAAATTAGATACCATAGGTATTACATCCATCTCCCAGAAACTACAAATTTCTAAACACCAATTGTGGAATAATCTCTCTTTTAAAAATAACATCCACTCGTATTGAAACCACCCAACAGCGCTGGCTTGATCCCGTCATTCTTTACAATAGCGGAGAGCTTGGAACAAAAGTGACAGTAAAGACAGTCAATTGAAGTATAGATTGATATGCTATGATAACCAAGTCAGGTGTGGTATTCCCTCAATTGATTAACTGTTGGAGAATAAAGGTCTAAAATATCAGTTAGTTGCACTCGTACATTCGTTTAAGCTTCTCATATGATGAAGAACAGGGTTAATACGTGAAAACAGATTACCCGGTAATCATATGAGATATCGTTGATGAGTAGAAGAATTAAACGACATGTGTATATAACCGTCTTTGAATATATGAAATGATTACGAACAGTAAAATTTGCCATTAATGGTTCTCCAAGAACAATTGAACTACACGACCGAAATTAACATTATCACCCTACACAACCATCAATACCTGGACGATTGATCTATATGCTTAGTTATCACCTACCCAAAAGCAAAATACATAGGAAACATAATATTGAACACACCTATACACAAACCTGCTCCAATTCCAATACATCTCTGGTACCAGCTGTGCAACCAATCTGTCCCCTTCTATATGTGGAGGAAAGAGAAGAGGAGAGCCATAGGTGGGTAGGGGAGAAATATAATATAAGAGCCAATAAATCATTTACACTGAAAGTGCTTAAATTTGACAATAGCACCAACACTGAAGTTCGAGTTAATATATAGTTTGATCCATAGCTCTGCTGTCATTGTCAGATTTGAACCACTTCATGTTGAAATGATTACTTCAGGTTTTCATATAAAGCAACTATATAATACCAGAATCCTATCAATCGGTTCATCTGTCAAATGGAAACATATTTCAGACGCTCGACAAACTCGAAACGAGGTTGAGAATGCCTCGTGTGTTGCAATATGTCACCGCACACAGTTATTGATTAGGTGCAGAAAATGTGACTAACTCGCTAACTAAATGGGAGACATTGCCAAGTTTGTCGATTTTCGTAATGTTTTATTATTTCTTCAACTTCTAGTTTTGATATGTCTGGTATTGAACAATACTAAGAATATCGACATTATGAATGCTTTATATTATTTTTGGTGTAGCTTT
>CALNVZ010002974.1:1026446-1038448 GCA_940671915.1 Paracentrotus lividus
ATATATATATATATATATCATATTATTGTGTGTGTGTGTGTGTGTGTGTGTGTGTGTTGTATATATATACATATATATTATATGTATTTTCTACTTAAAACCGCATTTATATTTGTATTTGTGTAAATCCGATGTAAAATTAAATATGTTAACTGCTGCTAAAATCTTTGATTTAAATGTAGATGTACATATTCAATATAATTGTTCGACTTATATTTTTCTTCTTCTGAATGTATTATTCAGATATATACAGAAGTATTTCACTCATGAGATGATAAACGATGCAATGATAATGCTTAAAATGATTTGGCCAATTAGTCTATCCCAATTTTTTATGTTTTGGACACGGTCAACATCGACCAGCTTGGTTATTATTTTTTATTTATCCATTTACAGGATGAAATACCGCGAGACGAAAGAGCAAATACGCCACTTGTCAAATTATTGCTATGTCAATATTGCTACTTTATCCACTCTTGTTGAACTTTGTTGTTTTGTTTTTTCACCGCCTGTCGGATTGGAGAGTGTATGCAAATTTTTGTGTTTTTTCACATAATGATCATAAAATTATGTTCCTTTGTTCGGACAATTTTCCATATCAGATGTCTTGAATAATTATATTGAGTAATGCGAATTTTAATTTCCGTGTAAATATTATACCTATGATTTAATTGTACCGATTCAGTACAGCGATTCGTACAATTTTAATCAATGTGTAGATGCATTTCTTTGACGTCAATTCGAAATTTAGCTCTTCTGCTTTATACGCTATGGTTTACTTTTTTGCATCTGTTAATAATTAAAAAAATAATTGTAAGTGTTTAAGATTTGTTGTTGTGAGATGTTCAAACAAAAATAAAATTATTATTATAATAATTTTTAAGTCTCATACTACTTTATTGAAACTTCATCTACTCTTATTGGAAGTTATGTTAATTTTGTTCAGCCAATTTACCAATGTCATGAACAGGTTGCGTAGGGGGATGTTAATCTAGGTATATAATAATTATTATCATTTATTGAGATTTATTAATTGAGATGTTGGCACATATTAGTTCTCATCCCGACTGCATTAGCGTGCTTTAGGTTTCTTTTTTCTTTTCTCCATTTTGTGGTGTTCGTTTTCATGTTTTCGTGATTTTATATTTCATTTTAATTTTAATTATTTGCTTTATTTCTTTATATAATAATATAGGCCTATATCATGTTTTAATTGCTTTAATTGGAAACAAAAAATAAATGCTTTGCTATTTGGCTGATTAAATCGACAATAATTATGTTTCGTGTTATTGATTGATTTTGTGGGTCGAACGACCATGACGACGGTTTTCAGCTAGAAAAACCCATTTATCTTCATACGAATATATTATGAATCAGGGCATCACCATCTGTTCGTATGAAGTTAAGTGGGTTTTACTAGTTGGAAGATAAGTGGGTTTTTTTTTCTTTATTGATAAATTTCCTGTTACAATTATTACAGACTTAAAAGCTCCTGTTTGGGTAATGATTAAAATCAGATTTTGTATTAGGTTAAGGTTTAGGGTCTCTGCCGGGGAAAAAACGACAGAGTCAATCACAGTGTGTCCAAACTGTGGAAACACTGTGAAAATGGGCCAAATCCACATAGTCGTGATTTTGTGAAGGATCGGAGTTTGTCCACAGAGTCGACATGGGATTCGACCCATTTTCATTGTCGGTACCGGAAACAGTACGGCACAAGTTCACGTTGTGTTCACACTGTGGGGCACTGTTTTTTTTTTTTTTTTTTTTTTTTTTGGTAGAAGTATAAGGTTCGGTTTAGTTTTAAGTCCAGGTTTAGAATTAGTCATTACAGGATTTACCATGGAGTAATTATTATCACCGAAACAAATGTCATGAAATCCATTCATAGACTATATTTGCCGCGGCCACCGTGGATTCTAAAATATCTATCTAGTTTCATGAGTATGTCTAAGATTTAGTGGTATTGTCAGTTACAAACTCTTCTCAACAACGGGATGCAGACCAAACTTGAATCATTATTGATCTTTTGGCTTCTGAAATAACTGACAGTTATCATAAAGTATATTATTATTATCATTATTATTATTATTATTATTATTTTGCAACTGGCATTGACAAATATTAACTTGCAGGTTTGAGATTATTTTCATATTCATTTCATTTAATTCTGCAATAACAGCAACAAAAAACAAAGATTTTTGCATTTCAAAATCATTACAACAAACAATCGAAATACACGTTTCAATTATAATATAACTACAGTACAAACAGAACGAGTGAATATAACAATTTAGAAAACAATTAACTTAACTGCTGATAATGAGGAGGAAACCTTCAGGAGCATTGCTTGTTAATCAGGCTCCCAGATTATACAATAAAACTACAAATACACACAAATCAGATGTATAACTCGGTGTATATTACGTTTACATAATTTCGAATAACACATAGTAAAAGAATGTGGGTAAACAGTTTAAAAGCAAAACGACAGGTTTGGCCCCCAGATAGGCGAGAAAATGAGCTCGAAATATTATCAGGAAAGACTTAGATGATCGGGACTTTAGAAACCGAAAGAAGCATGTAGCATTCTGTTAAATGTGATCATGCTTAATATAACGTTTACGAGGTGAAGGAAAAATATGTCAATACTTGGGTCGTTCAATCTTGGAAGCATTCGCAAGAAACATTACCAGAAAAATATTTCCTGCAAAGCGAAACTTGAGCGACCATGTACTTTATGATTTGAAATTATTATTCTCTTTCCTAATAAAATCTGCCCATTGTGACGAAATTTGATATACCATTTCTAATAGTCACTTGAAAGGTTAATTTCAGCATAAATTGCTAAACTAACCACCCCTAAAAATAAATAACGAACATAATAAATTATAATAAAAATGGACAGGAAGCGTTATTATACATTAACTAGATTAGATCTGTTGTACATAATTAATGGCAAACATTATGGTTTTATTCATCAGCAGTACATTTAACTATAAACTTTCAACATCATGGCATGGAGGTCATATATTTTTTAATGACCCATCGTTGACTCTAAAGCATTCGTTTTCTCTAAATTTATCAGAATATTCATTATTAGTACATTCAACACGATCAAATATACATGTACAGAAACTCTAACCGTTTAAAAAGCCCATAACGAATCCATTTCGGCATTTTTCCCTAAATGGACATAAACTGCGTAGCCCGGTGTTACCGCGGCAGAGGATTAGCGTTTGGCAGTTTTTGTATACAAAAAATGGCTTAAAAAACGGCTTGAGAAAGGAAAAAGGACACCCAGTTGGAACACAAGGCCTTTTGGGACAGCTGGGGTTTCGGGCACGGGCGCGGCCGTTGTGTTCGCTGCTGTTCGTTTATTTTGAATTATATTTTGATTTATCTTATTTGGATATTGGTATCTTATTGGATATTACTTTGGAAATTCATTACCGGATATAGTGGAGCCCACTGGGTTAAGCAGACATTTTGGGTTTTTCAACTGATCACTCCTTCAAAACACCATTTTATATCATAATCACTCCATCATCTTGTATTCCCGCCGCCGCCAAACTGGCACGGGAGCCCTCGACGATGGATCCCCCCGATTCAGTATACCCTTTGATTGGGGATTTCCGAATCTGGGGCCCAAGATACAGAGGGTGAATTTTTGTACACTGTAATTCCAATACGGAACCGTCTTAGAAAAAACGAGCACGTATGCGAAGGAAGTGGTCATAGAAACTCTGGGCATGGACGATTCCTCGTCTCTTAAGCTGTAGTCTGAACTTGGACGGAATTCAGTGTTGTTTAAAAACCCACAAATAGGCAACCCATAGACTTGAAACATTTATTGTCTCAATTGATCGAGAAAGGGTCCCTACAAAATGTCAGGTCTTATTGTGAATACTAAGGCAATACATACATTGTATGTGAGGGGCTCCAGAGTTCATAAAGTCAACCAGGACGGGAATCCTCATCAAATGTATAAAAACATCAACAGTATCATAAGATTGGTTGTATTAGATTTCAATTGTTGCATATACCAGTTAGATTAATAAGAACCGAATCAAACTAAGGGTTGTAAAGTTTCAGGGTGCCAACTGGAATGACTGAAAAGTGAATTCAGGAAGAACTGAAAAAAACAAGAGAGTTGTTGGAGTTACTCCGATCTATGGAAAATAAAAACAAAATCAACAATCTGAAATGAAAGGAAGCACAATTTCGAATCCCACAAGGAGCGTAACCTTTCTTTGACTCCAAATCTCTTCCCAACGAAAATAACACTGTGCTTATTACCCAAAAATGCTTGTTAAGCGATTACTCCAAAAAAGAGGTGTTTCAATTGCCAAAAGATTTGGACATACTATACTCGTTTGTAGAGAAGACAGAGATTGTTAAGGTGCGGGGTGATACCCTTTTGAAAGATTGTAACAAAAGGGACTACGCCTAAGTGGCATAAATTGTTGGTGGGGACACTCGGCCCGCGTTTTCTTTGTGCTTGTGGATTTTTGCAAAGTAAAGCGAAGGAAGTCAAAAATTAAGGAAACACAATTGAGTTATGGCCAGGCACCAGTTGAAAAAAGTAAAAGAAAAACATCAAACAATTCAAGGAGTTAACTCATGCCCCACGTTGCCGACTCCAAAACTCCCCCAATATCTAGAGTACAGAACCTAAAATACAGTGACGGACACTGCACAATACCATGCAATCCATTATTGGAACAACATCATTAAAATGGAACCTAAAACCTGCCCAACAACTCCCAAATTTCAATAATTGACATTCCTGTCACAAAGACCAATTTTAAATCACGAGAATTTTTTACAACAGCCTTAATGAGAATCATAACCTTTCTTTGTCAAAACTTCTTATCAACTTTGTAAAAGTATCAATCTGAGGTTAAGAGGTTCTTGTCAACTTTTATCAAGTGCAGCTGCCGAAAGAACTTATAAATAATCAGCTAAAGCTGGGGGAGCTGACTCAAAACTGGTCATGTTTGCGCGTTCTATACCCAATGGAAATGCGCGGGCAAATGAACGCAATGGAGAACTGGTAGTTAGTAATGTAACTTAAAACCTTCGAAAAGAAACAGTACATTTTATTAATGTATTCAAGAAACTCGGTTATACTGGTAATCAATCAAGTTTATTCAAAATTACTTCATTGTTTTACAAAAGTAGGGGACTTCCGAGGAGGGGAATGGGCGTTTTTAATGTTCATGATTCTTTAACAGTGTACGAAACGTATTCTCCCTTAAAGAGCATAGTATTGAAACGATTGCAACTAATCAAAACATATTATTTGGTACTCTACATTTAGTTGTAACTATTACATCCATGTAAGCGTTGGAAGAGAAGATATGAATTATTATTGCACTACGTATTAGACACTAAAAAGTGTAATAGAAGGCGTTTTAATTCATCTACTTTTATGGGGAAGTACTAAAATGGATAGCAATGGGCTTTTAATTTGAAATTCATCTTCAAATGATATGTTCTCTTTAAATGATGGCTTGGGACGCAGAATGGACCATCACTTCAGGTAAACAATCTTGCCTGACCTATCTTACTTCTTTCGCACTTTGCAAATAATGTGAGTGGCATGTTATTACAGACAAATTGGCAGTGACCACTTCCATAATGAATCAGTTAATCATTTTAAAAGACAAAAAACAACGGGATATAGACAATTATCCAGACGAAAGTGTTCGTTCAAAAATTAAATTGGAAATGTTTTTCAAAAGCCTGGCAAATATCTTTGAGTCCTTCACTCATGATTTATTTTGAAGAATCCAGAAGTACCTTTTATATATACTTATTTAATGAATGTATAAAAGATGATTGGAACGTTTCGGCTCCTCGTGCGGGTAAAAAACACAAACTAGCCCCATCCATGTGGATGCAGAGTGCTTATATAAAATTAAGAAGAAATAAAAGCTAAAAATAAAGTACAGCAAATGATTAATCAAGAAAATGTTCTTTATCTACAAACCAAAGAAAGCAAGCTCACGAATAATAAGGCAAGCAAAAAGATTACTTGGCAATCTTATGTTCAAACTAGATCGTCACTCCTCTTGCACAGTCTGGCGTTTTTGAAAAGATTAAAGCGGTATTCCACACAATGTTCTAAAATATGCCAGTAATTTTTGTAGGTGACCGCTCACAGATGATAAAAGAAAAGGCAGTGAATATTTGCTTCGAGTTTTCTAAATACAGGTGATAAATTATATAGACGGAAAAAATAATGCAGACTATGAAAACTCCTCCTCAGGATGTGGGACATATGAAACTGGTAAATCATGAACTTCATATGACCAGAACTAGAAAAGGCCTACAAAACAAAAACCGACAGCTCTGGTGAAGACCAAATAGGTTTATGAAGTCTATAAGAATCTACCGGATGTTGCAAAAAGGGTATCTTAATCTCGATAACAAAATATGGGAACCGGCGAAATCCAGATCAATGTAGACTCAATTTTAGTTCGATCCTGAAACCAAATAAAAGATCTTCAACAGTTTCATATCGTCCTATTCCCCTTCTGGCGTGCGTGTTTATTTAAAATAAATGGATACCATGGTGGAAGGGGAGAATGCAAATGTATATATGGGAAAAACATAGCTATTTTCTCTCCTATTCCAAAAGGATTTAGAAAGGACGAGGTACTACTGTAATATTGTTCATTTTAAAAAATGAAATACAAAACATTTAGCACGGTATAAAAAACGATGGCAGTATCATTGACATTCGAAGGCCCTTTGATTCTTTATGACAAGGGGTTGATTGTAAATTAAGTGAATAATGGACGTTTAGAAGGAATTATACTGCTATTTGCAAATTGTATTAACCCACCGAACAATACAAGCTTCGAGTAGGTAAACATATTCCACGTATATTAACACAGATAATGTCTTCCCCAGGCAGCATTAAGTCCAGAGTAATTTATTATATGCTCATGATATACCTGTCTCTCGCTATATCATGTTTTATTATTGCCAATTTGAAAACTGGTGTCCATTGGAGTCGGGTAATGATTTATAGAGAGAGTAGTAACATAATTCAAGATACCTAAAATCTACTAAATGATGGTTCTTATCATGGGATTAAATATCCCCGAGAAAACTGTAACCCATGTTGTTCTGCTCATTCGAATAGAGAAACTATTTTTTTTCAGATTATCCACCTGGGGGGAAAACAATACTACCCCAGGAAGGAATAATAAATATCTAGGTGTGATTTTCGATACCAGATTAACTGTGGAAACCACATATAGATGGTATCGTGCAGAGATGTAAGAAAGAATAAATATTTTGAAGTGTATAGCACATTCCAATTTTGTAATAATGTTCAAGAACTGTACATGTATAATAAGCATAATTCGCTTTCAAAAACTAATGGACCCCTATTGGGCCCCATGTTGAAGCATATGATTCGGCTTTTGACAGTGTCAACGAATTATTAAACTCCATACAGTATCAATCTTTGTTAGTATGTTCAGGAGGGGTAGAAAGGGAAGCATCCCTCAGGACTTTAACAAGTTGAACTTGGAGATATGCCACTGGATTTGAAGATAGAGAGAGTGTTTCTATTAGACTTAAAAAACGTATAGATAGTACTCAAATCACCCTATGAAAAAAGACTTGCAAAGACTGCTGGCAGTTTAACTTTTATAAAGGAAATTAACGAGGGATCCTTTCGACGAGGGTGCTAAACTTGCCAGAATGACCTTTTGTATGATACAGAAGTAATGTGCACATATACCATTATGCCTTTTGGCACTATATATCTCCATCTGTATCTATACGGACCTTTCAAAATGTTTTATTTCAAAATGTGATAATGTTGAATTTCAAAAAGCAAGCCAAGTCTCGAACTGATATATCAGAAATGGAATACTTGTCCTTCACATACTTTACAGATGGTCAAAATATCCAGATACAGGAAGTGCTTGCTGCAGCAATTTTTTGTTCCCTATTTTGATTAACAAGAGTCAAGAAGACTACAAAATAAACAATCATCTTAAAGGGCAGAATTAGCAGCGATAGTCCTGGCATTAAACTGGTTAAATCAGAATATCAAAACATGTATACAGGAGCGGTCATATTTTGTGACTCACTTAGTGCAATAGAAGCAATAAGAAGTAAAAAGAAGAACAATTTATTCATGAAATATTAATGCTGTACTCACAGCTATATTTCAAAGGAACCAAAGTGCATATGGAATGGGTACCAAGCCATTGCGGTCTTAGGGCCATGAAGTGGTAGATAGGCAGCAAGCATGCTTTAACCCATGCTCTATTGATATTTGAGATAAATTAAATAAAACGATCAAATAGTATTCTGAAAGCCCATTCCAGCGAAAATGGCAAAAAGATGGGATGAAACAAACTCCCTTTAAAGGGTATCCAACCCTTGATTTCAATGAAGTACAGATTTACCTGAACCACAGAAGTAGTGAATCAATTTACGCTGTTTAAGAATGGGCAACATAGGCCTAAATGATAACTTATTGTTATTTAATAAGCATGAAACTGGCTATGCTCAATTGTGATGTGCAGAAACAACTACACATTTTTTAATTGAATGCCCAAATACTTGATTTGAAGAAACAATGCTTTGGTAGAAACCAATTATTATGCAGAAAACGACATTTATCCGTTTGTTGGTTCATCAGAGAATGAACACCAAAAGCATTGGTGGCCTTCGTGAGAAGGACACGAGAATAATTACTTATTAAACGTCGAATTAAAATACTTAACAAAGGATTATTGTGCAGCATAGGCCTATAGCCACAATTCAGGGAGAGAGAGGTGTTGTAATTTTGTCTTTCAGGAATGACTGGGACACCGGGTTCTTGTCTGACCTGCCGTGAGTTCTCTCCCGAAGAGTGCTGGGTTGCTGCCAAAATTCTATACTTGAAATTGAATTGTGATCTGAGTGGTCAACATTTAGTTTGAGTAGTATTCACTTTTAATTGAAATTATATTTGTCAAGTAAGCCTGTATTAAAACGTGTGCCTATTTCGTTTATTTGATATAAACTCGACAGATTTACAACAGTCGATAGTTCAAAAAGTAGTGAGCTGGGTTGCTGAATTTGTAAATAGTATAGTGCATAAGGTTATGTTATATTTGATAACCTTTTCTTGAATAATTAATATTTGTGTGAATTTAATTATATGTTATGTTTTTATTGACCATTTGGTTTATAGGCCAAAGTGTTAATATGATTAATGGGCCATGTGGGTATACCACTTTTTTAACAAAAGTAAGTAGAAAAGTAAAAAGAATGTAATATATGATTGTAAAAAGAAATTATATTTTTCAGCTATTATAGGCCTTTAAAAGTACTAACTGCACCAGTAGTGAAAAACCCAAAATGTCTGCCTTTACCTCTTAAGAGTTATTTCCTTTTATGGATTACATGCTTTATTGTCATTTCGGAATGAGAGTGAATAATATAAAACATGCATCCAACGTCTGACTAGTATTGGAGGGGCCTAAGGCTGAATTCAGCTGAGAAGTCTGCTCAATGTACCGAGCCGAGACTGGCCAGAAAAATAACTTGAAATAGGCAGTGACTTGAGTGCTGACAGCTTGTTTGTATCTCCCTTAAAATTGCTACAAATTCAAATCACGATTTCCAAATTTTAGTATTACAACCCAAAATAATATAAAAATTAAAAACAATAAAACATTGGCGTGAATATTCAAAATTGAATGACATGCGCCGTTAAAACTAAACAAACAACAACAACAACAACAACAACAGTATCCGCCGGCGGATAGCGTGCAAAACCCGGCGGATCCAGTACCAATTTCCCATCGGCAGATATCGTTCTTTGCTATCGTTATCGTTTTCAGCTGCGAGAGAATCTAGCCGCTGCACTCACACGTACACTCATCGTCTGCGATTTATAAGTGAAGGTCTTAGGGCATTTATTGAAAACTTTTAAAAAATGAAGGTTGATACATCTGCTCCTAAAATTCCGATCAAGGAAAGACTGGCAAGGCTACACTCAGACATTCATTTTTCTTGCGAATAAGATAATACTGGTATGTACTATGTCGTCTTACTGTGCGTTATGTACGGTATGTTGGACTGTGTGATGATATGATGCAGACTCCAGCTCGATCATCCCACTACACCGTCGCCCAGCCGAGCGCCTCGGCTCCACAGCCAGGTGCGGCCTGGCGGTCGTGTCGCAGGATTGGACGCAGGTTGAATCATGATGAAATCATTTATGGTAATTATGATTGAAGAATTTCTTAGATTCATTCAAATATTGTGGAATGGCTAGAGGTCCATGTATGGACATTTAACTTGTTCTTTTTAAAAATATTGACCTTAAAACGAGCAACGAGTAGGCTCTGGGAGCTGATGAGCTGAGAATTCTGTGACGTGGGCATGGTGGGGGAGGGGGTGTTCTTTTAGACCATAGAGAGAGAGGACATATATCCACCATCATCCTGCTTGGAGGTGAGCTATGGGGAACAGATCTGTGTGTAAAACTATTGTTGTTGCTCTTCCTGTTGCTTTTATTTTGGGGGTATTTAGTCAGAATTGCCACAGACTCTAAAAAGAGGTTGATTGCAATGACGTTATATGCATGGTTATTACTAAAAAGAGTCAATTTCTATTGTAACCCATTCTGTACATTCTCCAGTGTTTTATTCCTGAACTGTTGAGATAATCCCCTGATTGATATATAGGAACTTAAGGGTCGAGCTATATCATGCTGGAAGAGAGTGTTAGTGTAGTATTGTGATTCTGAGAGTGAGATTTGGAAAGGACTATAAGGGATCGGCTCAGAAATGTCAAGGAGGTATGATTCATTTAGAATGTGGGAACAAAGAAAGTGTTCATCTTGCACCAAAGTTCCTATATGCAGTATGGCAAATTCTTCAAGAACACAGCAGCATCCGAAAAATACAGGTGCTACCTGACCAAGATAGTGGTGATGACTGTTGGATGCGCAGAAATTTGTGTCATGTGAGCTTCATACAAGGTATAACATACGACGATGATTATTAAATAAATTGAATCAAGTCAGGCAACCTTGATGGATGCATAAAGATAGTTAATCAATGAAAAAACTTTCCATTTCTGCTGCAATTACAACTGGACTGGAATAATTCACGAGATTTCGGCTTTGTCTTGACCTTAACCTGCCTCGTTGACATTTCTTAGCCGATCCCTCATAGTCCTTTCCAAATTAACTCTCTTGTTCTCAGAATCAGTGACCAATGTGTACTTATATATACTAACTCTCTCTTCCAGCATGACATAGCTTGACCTATCACTGACTCCTAACAAATCTTAAAAGTAAACAAAAGTTCTAGTGGTCATGGTTACATGCTGAAAGTTAAAGAGACTAATTACATCTTTGATAACAGCTACTTTCTTGAAAAAAAAACAAAGAACACAAGAATACACAGCACATATCATATCATAGCACTGACCCTGCAATTTAGATACAAATTTAAAAGGAATGTCAATGTAGTTTTACTGCGAACTATTTCTACATTGACATTTCAGGAACAGTATGCATGTAGCTATGAAAGAAATTACAAACTGAAGTCACAACTAATTGTATCTAGACATCAGTAATGAGTATACTTATAAATATAATGTTCATTTGATGAAGCTACATTCACATTTACCAGTCTACTCGAAGGAAGATCAGGAAATTAACACAAAACTCTTAATATGATAAACTTAATAATAGAATAGTACAATATTATCAGTAAAATTTTAGAATGCCGATAAAAAAAATATATTTTCTTATCTGTGAATGATAACTAAGAGATGAAAACAGTGCAATCTTTGATTGTCTGTAAGGATAATGATGACCAACCACTGAGGTGGGGTTTGAGGAATGGGGTGTGCAAATATCCTAGGGTTAGGCTATGCATGTATATACAATATTCTGAGCATGATTGGGTGGTATATTTGCAAGAGTATTATCAAATAAATTTTGTAAGGGTACCCTATTTTGAAGA
>CALNVZ010002974.1:1038473-1064658 GCA_940671915.1 Paracentrotus lividus
TGAAGAGGCATCTAATACCATTAGGGCCTAATGTTAGAAAAAAAAAACTATTACCATAATAATGTGCAGGGCATATTACAGTTGTTTACCTTCATTTTAACAGATTGAGAGTGTAATAAATTGTTAAAAGTTTACTTTTTATGCCGCATGTAAAGGTTTTAGGACTATTATTGTAGGTTGTAGCTGAACAGAATCGCAAGAGCGTTTTGAGAGTGAGGGGCTAAGCCGAGAAGGGGGCTGGGGGTGGGTTACGGAAGCTAAAAATTACCAATCATCGTGTGCATTGGTTAAGTTTGTTATTGTATAGCGATTACCAAGCTGTTTGAATTGGAATACTTCTTTTTTATGATCTCATTATCCATAATTTTGTGCTAAAAATCTTTGAATATGATATCACTGGAGGATCAGTTGATTGCAGGGGGGGGGGTACTGCAGTTTTTGCTCGTTTTACCATTAACAGTCATAAGCGATTTTACACAATTATAGGACAGCACAAACTCTTATTGAGGCATGCCTGGATCTGTAATTGACAAAATATGTTCCCAAATTTCAAGTGATATAGCTGCCATGCAACAGAAAATGTTCATAACACTCATATTTATATCAAACTGTTTCATTGTTGAATTTAAAAGTCACTGAATGGAATTGTTGTATATTTAAATTTGAAGAGAATTGAACACGGTACTAAATGTCCCTTAGGTATTCATAGGGTACAATGAAGCATTTCCTACAGTCATTCGTACTGAAGATAGAAATAGAAATATGTCAAGTTTACTTATTAAACTATTCTATTACAGAACCATTGTAGTATTTGGAGTGGAGGCAGTATACAGAGTCGCAACCAGGACGACAATGTAGCAGTACGCACAGCATGGCGAATTCTTCAAGAACCAAGCAGCTCCGAAATAATACAGGTGCTACACTGACCAAGATTAGTGAGATGACTGTTTGATGCGCAGAATTATGTGTCAGTGAGCCTTCATACAAAGTATAACATACAAGATGATTCTTAATATAAATTGAATCAAGTCAGGCAACCTGAGGATGTATAAAAGATAGTTATCAATGAAAAACTTTCCTTTCTGCTGCAATACAACTGAACTGGAATATTTCACGAGTTTAGCTTAGTCTTGACCTTAGAACTGCTGGACTGTTTTGTTTTTTATTATTGCACACAAGCTGTGGGGATGGTATAATCTTTGAAACATGTATTTTCAATTTCCGAACAAAATGTTGTCAATTTTGAATTATCTATGCCAATTGCATTGTCATCTTGGACACTTGTACATACTTCTCATATGTTAGAGCAAACTCATTTAAAAGACTTTAGATGATATATATATACAATGTCTACATGTAGTTTCTAATTAAAATTACTTTCTTGGCAGCACTCCATTTTTGAAAATGTTGTCATGGTGGATCTGGATCCCAGGCCGCGCCGCCACCAACCATGAGACACATTCATTGTTGTAGATTATTCTTATTTATTTATTAAATGGTTTAATAGATGCTAGAAAAAACTCATTGTTTGGGGCTTGAAAAGTAAATCCCTATTGACCTAATAATTCTAAGGGTCACCCCCCACCCTTAGCAAAAAGCTTAAGCGTTGCGCCGGGGACACCAGTCAACCTTTCTCGGGGTGAGTCAAAAAACACTAGAAAAGATGTGATACAAGAAACAAAATTATGAATCCAATTATAACATTTTTTCTGAAGATAGACTTTTTGATGTTTTGAACACACAAAAGCTATAAAGCAAATTCTCCTGATTGAACAGTGCTACTTTTAACGAAATGTTATATGCCAGAGGTGTTGTTACACATATTGACTTAATTTGTCAATGAAATGAGATAGATCTGTTGTAGTCAGCATGATGGTGAGACTCGTCAAAACAAATAATCTCTTTCCGAAAAAAGTATTAGGAGGATTTTAGGTCTGGTCAATGACCAATTTACTCTTTGCAGGTCGTCTCATTGAGTTGCATGACTTGACGAGTCTTCTATTTTTTCAAACAAAATGTAGACAATCTGTGTAACAACACCCTGCAATTTTATAAGCGGAAGTTAGCTGTTCACGTTCTTCAAGTTAACCCTAAAGAAGAATGGGCTAATTTTACACACATAAAGACTGGTGGGGCTCATTCAGCCCCCCCCCCCCTAAAAGATCTCGGCCGTTCGAGTTGAGCGCGCAAAATTGCGCGGGAAATTGCACGTGGCGTTACCCACGGCATCTCTCCAAACGAAGGTCATATCTCCCGAAAATTTCTTCAACTAATTAATTATGCTAATTGTATGCATAAATCTAGAGATTTGACTCTATTAATTAAAAGCTCTAAATGCTATTTTTGGTTTACAGGCGCCTTTGTACGGCTTCTGGTGAAATTTGCGTTTTAAAAAAAAAGCTCCTGTATTCAAGATTTTTTTCTTATGTCTTCTATTGTTTTTAAATATTCTTATAGTATTTCTTTGTTTTCGACTTTTTGTTTTTTATTGTTTTTGCGATGGAAATCATGGTGACACTATTTTTAAGTCATAAAAACCTTAAATTAATTGATTTTAATCGTTAAAGAGCAGATACATGATACATTTATGAATTTTGGGCTGATGAAACACAATTTGTATTGATATTGTACACAAAAACACGATATTTGAGCTACTTTTATGGGTCTGCGCACGGTTACAAAATGTTACGTAATGTCGGAACCGCGTACCGGGCATACGCAACATTTGAGCATATTAAAGATTCGCGCGGATAGAAGAAATGTATGAAGTCTCGCCACCATTTTTTTTTCCGCGTTGACAAAGTATATCGCGAAACAATGTGGGTGCACTATACCAGATGAGTAGACACTAGACACCTAAAAAAATAGATCAATAAAAGAGAACCAATTATAACCCAATTCTTAATACATATTCCATTAAGAGTATTAGCTTCCCGATCTTTTGGTATCATTTTGTGTGTTATATCTTTAACGGTCTTAAAAAGACTGGGGGGGGGGGGCTCACTTCAGATCGAACCTTGTAAGATTCTATTATCCTTGTCTGCGATGGGGATGAGACGATGCTTGAGAGGACGAAGAGTAAACACACCCAGAACAATTTGCTACAAAAAACACAAGCCACAAAACAAAACAAAACCACAAACAACACCCCAACAAAAAACAAACCACACAAACAAAAAAAAAAAAAAAAAAAAAAAAAAAAAAAAACAAAAAAAAAAAAAAAAAACAAACAAAAAAAAAAAAAAAAGAAAAAAACAAAAAAAAAGGAGAAAAAAAAAAAAAAAAAAAAAAAAAAAAAAAAAAAAAAAAAAAAAAAAAAAAAAAAAAAAAAACAAAAAAAAAAAAAAAAAAAAAAAAAAAAAAAAAAAAAAAAAAAAAAACAAAAAAAAAAAAAAAAAAAAATACAAAAAAAAAAAAAAAAAAAAAAAAAAAAAAAAAAAAAAAAAAAAAAAAAAAAAAAAAAAAAAAAAAAAAAAAAAAAAAAAAAAAAAAAACAAACAAACAAAAAACAAAAAACAAAAAAAAAAAAAAAAAAAAAAAAAACAAAAAAAAAAAAAAAAAAAAAAAAAAAAAACAAAAACAAAAAAAATTAAGACCAGATACTATCGACATAGAATCTGTACGGACCACAAAAGTGATACTATAAAAAGTATCGAAAAAAGGAAACAGAGAAAAATTATATAATAAGGGAGTCTATCGAGAGCAAAAAGATCGATAAAAAAAAAAAAAATAGTGGCGACAAAATATAGTCAAAAAAATATAAATAGAAAGGAGATTCAAGCACATGTAGCAAAATTACAGGAACATCTACAAAAAAACAGGTAAGGACAAAAATTCAACAACAATTACTTTAGACACGCAAACACCTCAACCTGTAATTCCGCATTCAATACAATTATATCCTTACGAAACAACTCCAGTCAAGGACGACTCGGAAATCTATCCATGTAGCAAGCCTCAAAGGACATAATAAAAGATAAATATTATTATATATCAAATAAGAGATACAAAATTAAAACAAAGAGTCACATATAGCTTATATAAAAATAACAATTTATCGCAGACCAATAGTTATAGAGAAACATATTAACAATATGCTACAACAAATTAAGCATATTCGAGTATTTACAGATAGGCTATAGAGACCTATGAATAATAAGACTAGACGCCTGTTGGTTCGACGATTATAAATTGTACGTTTACGTTAAGCATAATTATGAGTGATAGTTGAAGACGAGGTGCTTTTGTGAATTTGGTTAATGAAAATTTTCTATTCTCCGTTTGCCTAGAAAGCAAATGACATTGATTGTTGAATAATTTTGCAAACGATGAGAGTAATTCGCGTGTTGTGTTTTAGTTTAGGCCTACCCATAAACATGAACATATCAATATTTAAAAAAGGAAATTATTTTCGCTTCCTTGTTAGTGTGGGTATTGTGAAAATAAATTCGCATATGTATATAAATTTTTTTTTAAATTGTGAAACATGCGACTCTGAAAATATCTATATTTGCAACTCCCTCATTAATTTACATGCATATAGGCCTAATGTAAAATGATTCGTCAATCTTGTTTCTAAATGAGAAGCTATCCTGAATTTAATTAGTTGAAAATTAGAGAATAAAAGGAAATATCATGAAAGTCTGAAGAAAATTCCATCAGGGTGATAACGAATTTACTGCTGTGTTTTTCGAAATTTATAACAATTATTGCCTAGGATATAGATAACTCCACTCATGACTATGGTTGAGAGCTAAATGGGGGATCCGTTGTCCGGACACTAAAAAACATTCATTCTTTGCTCTGGATTTTCTAAATTTGTGCAGTATTAATTAGCAAAATATTTGTGATATCATAGATTTGTTATTGTCTGATCTTATTTTCAATCGATTAATGATATTGATCCAAACCTCCGAACATTGCCTTCTTGTCCCAAACAAACAACCCGTCCGGATATACGATCAGCCGCGGTATATACACTGTTCGTCATAAAGGATGGAATATTTTTTTTGCGCCGATAGCGACATGATTTTGCTCTGACTTTTAATTTTTGTATTTGACTTGTTGTCCCTGCTTTTACTTTTTGGACCCTGGCTATATTTTGCGACTCTCCCAACCCCTTCACGTAGACCATTTTCCAAAAAAGTTTTGTCAACGCCCGTCGATGACCATTTGTCATTTTTTTTTTCTATTTTGTGGGGCCCTTTTTGTTTTCCCGGCCAACGAGCCCCCCTCAGTCCTACCCCCCAGGGAAATGCGACTGCAGGTGTACGTGTTTTTATTGTTCTTTAAGTTCAATCTATATTTCTGGGGACAGGCTAAGGTCTTGTCTAGGGGAGGGGTTGAAGTAAAAAAACGAGATTGGTGAAAATTCGGAATATTTTATTCCATCTTTATGCTGAAAAAAAAAAATGAAAAACCACTTTAACCCTCTAAATATCATCATTTTTCCCCTCAAATTTTGTTTTGCCTTGATGACAAGGCTGTAAATTGTCATTATTGACAATATTTTATTTTGATTTATGTTTGGTTGAGATTTTACACATACAAATTATGGAAGATAGGAATTTCCATAGTTGTAAACATGATAAAATAATGCTTGTAACCCCAGTCAAAATTAAATTTTGACCCCTCCCTAGACAAAAGAGTCGAGCCTGTAACCATAAATCTAGATTAATTTAAAGAACAAATAACAATCTCCACCTCAGACTATGTTTCCTTGCGGGTAGGACTAAGGGGGCCTTGAGTGCGGTCGCGTGAACAAAACAAAGGCCCCAACATAGAAAAAATGACAAAATTGCCATTTCTGGGGGTGACAAACTTTTTGAAGAAAATCCCGGGAAGGGTTAAAGGACGCGTCAAAGATATCACCAGGATCCAGAAAGTGAAAGCAGGTGACAAACACATTCAGAAATTAATAACGGAAGCAACATAATGTCGCTTGAGCAAAAGAACATATTCCACTTTATGACGAACAGTGTATTACACACTGCTAGTAAATTAAATATAGTCTCTGCACATTTGACTTTCAATAGACAAAATCAAATGAATTGGGGATTGTCACAGGCACCATAAATGAAATCAAAATTCAACATATTTAGTTTCCAACTCGCTGAGACCTACTTGTTATTCATTTGTTTTCGTTATCTAACAATCGTTGAGCTCTGTACGATATGTTATCATAAAGTTTTTATTCATTTTGTTCATGCAATTTCCACATGTCTTGAACATGATGTCTTGATCATGCTCAGGGAGTATATTCGCATTTTCTGCAAGATTATGTTCATGATGTTAATTTATACAAAATAAGACTTGGCCCTTCAAAGATGTTATTAAAAATGTATGTGTTATATGTTAACTGTTATTGTCATTAATTAGGATTCAGAATGTATTCTTTATTGAAGAGTTCATTCACAAAGGGACTAAATCACTTTTTGAAGATTTTGAGTCAATCACCGATTTCTAAATATTCCTTTACCGTGAACCTCTATGACCTTAATTTTGGTACACATGCTAGTACATGCTTAGGGCTTTAGGCATTTTAATAACAATAAAAAAATATCTAGCTAATTTTGTTTTATTTTTATGAATTTTTGAAAAATTTTGACTTTCAGTCGGTTTAGTCCCTTTTGGAATTGAAACTCCCATAATAAGATTACAAGGATGCAAAATATACGCTCGTCTTATATTAAATGCGGATTAATAACACCATTCTACATACTTACTTAATCCACTGTAAATTGGCAATCTGTAAAGTAAAGACTGAATTTTCCCAATATTGTGTAATGGGATCATATAAATACTACATGACTTACTCATTCAACTCAATGCTCTAGTATTTCGTCGTAATGTTACATATTTCTCCTGCACGCATAAACTCACCATTTATATTCTGTCTAAATTCTAGACATGAATAAAAAAAAGCGATCTTTCTCATATTGTGCCAGTAAATTATCACAACCCACTACCCATTTCTATCCAGGTATCCCCCTTCTCCATACTTTACTTTTAAGAAACGCCTTAAGCAATACCAAACACCCCCTTAAATTTAAATGTCACAGGTAAAAATTGACCCTTTTTATTCATGAATGTTTAGTTATGATATATTTTGATATTGCCTTAACATTATTATATATGTTTCCTTACTAATTATTGTTTTCGTTGTGTTATACATATTCTTTTTTGTTTTGTGTCCGCTAATACCTATTACTTTCTTTGGTAATTTTATGAATGATATTTATATGATCGCAGGGCTCCATTTGTAAAAGCCAGCCATTGTGGCTCTGAACTGGACTACCCTGGCATTTTAAATCTGATCAAATCTTTGTTTGTCAATGGCGCTTAATAATAAAAATTTTATTATTATTATTATTATTATTATTATATAGAAACTGAATCAATAATAATGAATAAAAATCTAGTTTTATGGTTGAAGGATCGGACTCTTTTGTCTAGGGGAGGGTCAAATTTATTTTTGCATTGGGGTTCAAACAATTGATTTAATTCATTTTTACACCACTGGAAATATCTATTTACCTCAGTTGTATTAAACAAATCTTCAGAAGGTGGTACTCAGTTACTTGAATGTTATTTTACTTCAATCTTAAATAAAGAACCCCAGTTATAACACCCTAATGTATTGTTTAGTACATATGATATACAAAAAATGACCGAAATTTTTGAGAAATAATAATGGTGCGCCAATAAGCAACGGGAATAACTCATAACCCATACCAAATTCTATGCTTATGTAAAATGTAAACGTTAACCGTATACAATCGTGCGGCATTAATTCGTAATTAAAACAGCGAGCTCCATTATCTAAGAGGCCAGACAACGAGTTGCCGTTGGAAATACGGTGAGAAGCGCAGAATGTGCTCTACAGCTGGCTGCAATAATAAATTAGCCTCACAAAAACTCGCTTAGAAGACTCCTGCACGCTGGAATGTATTCGTCCGTTCGGTTTGAGCAATCTACTCTGTATCGTGGAGATGAAGAGAATTGATGAACTTTTATCATGTTGTTATTTAATAGATTCTCCAGACGAATGGGAGGAAATACCATTTGGGCAAGCTGTATAACATTATTGGTGCTGAAGGTTGTAATCAGTAATCTTTATTTGACATAGATTGATGTTCCTAAACGCATTATTGATATAAGTAGTATCTTGTCACCATCTTGCGAAACGCCGTCCACATGCGATATGCATTGATATGCGGAAACTATTCGAACCCATCGAGTTAAACGGTATTCTATTGTTGATATATGTTCAAAGTGACAGGACTTTTTCCTATAACATCGAAATGACATGTACCATCTTGGAAAGCTGGATTCAAGCTTTTAAAAACTGCCTTGATCATTAAGCTGTAATATAATTATGCGTTCACAGGAAGATGATTATGCGGGCCGTATGAGCTATCTTGAGAGCAAAATTGGCCATATGTACAGGAATTTTTAATTCTGACTAGGATTTCGAATTGAAAGCGACAGGACTTTTATTTTTCTCTTGCAATAATGTTATTCCTATTTTGAAAAACCGACTCTTAGCTATTTATTCAGTTGATCATTTCTATGAAAAGGTAAGTGCTCGCCATAATCAGAAACAAAGTGAAAACTGTGTAAAATACAAAAATGTCTATTGTGCGTTTCGCTTCTGCGTGAGTGATAGCGCGCCTTTCCTCTTAGCGTTTTACAACAGATATTGCCACAAATAGTATCAAAATGTTTATGAACAGTTTCAGGAAACGTCACCGTTTGTGAAAATGATCAAAGGGTGAAGAAATGGACTCATAAAAGTCGCCCCGATTGAATAGGGTTGTGGTGAGGATTCCCTCGGTATTTCGCAATATGAATTGACAAAAGAACAATACAAAAAAAAAAAAAAAAAAAAAAACAAAAAATCAACCACCAGTCTTTGTCGGGAGATTCAAACCGAACAATAAAAAGTATTACAACATAGAAATATTGTGTCGCTTCACTAAGTTTGATAAAAGACATGCCTAAAAGGATCATGAAATATTTTTGCTGGCGGTGTTTATCTTCACCGATTAACTGCATTTTTTCTATGCAACTCATTGCAATGCAATGTCATTTCATCAACACTCAGTCGTTTACAAAATGCTATGATTTGGACCTTCACAAATTATTAGGATTAATCATAGTACATACTATTGGGAATTGCCAGCTTGAAAACTCTACAGACAGTTAGAATTTCTAGATTTTTGCAATTACTCTCATCATTTTTTATGCTAATTTATGCATAAAATCTAAGATTTGCTCTAATTAATTAAATAAAGCTCTAAAAGTGCTAATTTTTGGTTTACAGGCTCTTTGTCGGCTTCTGGTGAAATGCGTTTAAAAAAAAAAATCTGTATCAAGATTTTTTTCTTATGTATTCTATTGTTTTTAAAATTTCTTATGTATTTCTTTGTTTTTCGACTTTTTGTTTTTTATTGTTTTTTCGATGGAAATCATTGGTGACACTATTTTAATCATAAACAACCTTAAATTAATTGATTTTAATCAGTTAAAGAGAAAATAATGATACATTTATGAATTTTGGCTGAAAACACAATTTGTATTGGATTTGTACACAAAATCACGTATTTGAGCTACTTTGGGTCTGACGCACGGTTACAAAATGTTACGTAATGTCGGAACCGCGTACCCGGGCATCGCAAATTTGGTCTCAAAAGTTGCGCGAGACTTGAAAGAAAATAGTCATGAAGTCTCGCCCAATTTTTTTTCCGCGTTGCAAAGTTATCGCGAAAAATGTGGGTGGCCACTATACCGAGTGAGTAGACACTAGACACCTATAAAATGTCAATAAAAAGAGAACCAATTTATAAACCCCAAATTCTTATACATATTCCATAAGAGTAATTCTTCCCGCATCTTTTGGTATCAATTTTGTGTGTTATATCTTTAACGGCCTAAAAAGACTGGGGGGGGGGGGGCTCATTCAAATCGAACCATTGGTAAGATTCTATATCTTGATAATAAGGATGGGGATGAAGACGATGCTGAAGAGGACGAAGAAGATTAAGACACAAGAACTACTTCGATGTAACGGAACGGTGATCTATCCAGTCGCAGGAACCGAGAATTTTTTAGGGGATGTCTTACTCGAGGCGATCGTTGTGGCGACAATAATGTCAGAATAGTAGGGGATCAAGCCCATGTGCCATTGGCACCATCTACGGTAGGCTTCAACAATTACTTTGACCACACAAACAATAACCTGTATCCGCATCCAATACTATATCCTACGCCTACCCGGGTCAGGCGACTCGGATTCTCCTGTCGCAGCCTCAAGACATTGATAAAAAGCTAATTTCTTCATTTCAAATGGTATTAACAAATGAGTTATAGCTTTAAAAATACCAATTTAATCGCAGCCAATGTTTGAAAACAATCATATGCTCACAAATTTAGCACTATTCAGGTTTTTAGATGGTAAGGCACCTTCTACCGGTCTGACGCCTGTTGGTTCGACGATTATAAATGTACGTTTACGTTAAGCATAATTATGAGTGTAGGTTGAAGACGAGGTTTGCTTTTGTGAATTTGGTTAATGAAAATTTTTATTCTCCGTTTGCCTAGAAAGCAAATGACATTGATTGTGATAATTTTGCAAACGATGAAGTAATTCGCGTGTTGTGTTTTAGTTTAGGCCTACCCATAAATGAACATATCAATATTTAAAAAAGGAAATTATTTTCCGCTTCCTTGTTAGTGTGGTATTGTGAAAATAAATTCGAATATGTAATATAAATTTTTTTTTAAATTGTTTGAAACATGCGACTCTGAAAAATTATATTGCAACATCCCTCATTAATTTACATGCAATATAGGCCTAATGTAAAATGATTCGTCAATCTTTGTTTCTAAATGAGAAGCTCATCCTGAAATTTAATTAGTTGAAAAAATTAGAGAATTAAAAGGAAAATATCATGAAAGTCTGAAGAAAATCCATCAAGGGATAACGAATTTATGCGTGTTTGAAATTTTAACAAATTATTGCCTAGGATATAGACTAAACTCCAACCTCACTGACTATGGTGAGAGCAGTAAATGGGGGTCCGTTGTCCGGACACTAAAAAACATCATCTTTTGCTCTGGATTTTCTCAAAATTTGTGCAGTATTAATTAGCAAAAATATTTGTGAATATTCATGATTTGTTATTGTCTGATATTATTTTCAATCGATTAATGAAATATTGATCACAAACCTCCGAACATTGCCTTCTTGTCCCAAACAAACAACCCGTCCGGATATACGACAACCGGGTATATACACTGTTCGTCATAAAGGTGGAATATTTTTTTTGCCGCTATAGCGACATGATTTTGCTCTGACTTTAATTTGTTGAATATGTTTGTCCCTGCTTTTACTTTTTGGGACCCTGGCTATATTTTGGACATTCTCCCAACCCTTCACGTAGACCATTTTCCAAAAAAGTTTTGTCAACGCCCGTGATGACCATTTTGTCATTTTTTTTTCTCATTTTGTGGGGCCCCTTTTTGTTTTCCCGGCCGAACGAGCCCCCCTCAGTCCTACCCCCCAGGAAATGCGACTGAGGTGTACTGTTTTATATTGTTCTTTAAGTTAAATCTATATTTCTGGGGACAGGCTAAGGTCTCTTGTCTAGGGGAGGGGTTGAAGTAAAAAACGAGATTGGTGAAAATTCGGAATATTTTATTCCATCTTTATGCTGAAAACAAAAGAAATGAAAAACCACCTTTAACCCTTAAATATCATCATTTTCCCCTCAAATTTTGTTTAGCCTTGATGACAAGGCTGTAAATTGTCATTATTGACAATATTTTATTTTGATTTATGTTTGGTTGAGATTTTACAATACAAATTATGGAAGATAGAAATTTCCATAGTGTAAACATGAATAAAATGAATGTTGAACCCCAGTCAAAATAAATTTTGACCCCTCCCCTAGACAAAAGAGTCGAGCCTGTAACCATAAATCTAGATTTAATTTAAAGAACAATAACAAATCTCCACCTCAGACATGTTTCCTTGGGGTAGGACTAAGGGGGCCTTGGTGGGTCGCGTGAACAAAAAAAGGCCCCAAAATAAGAAAAAATGACAAAAATGGCCATCTTCTGGGGGTGACAAACTTTTTTGAAGAAAAATCCCCGGGAAGGGTTAAAGGGAACGTCCAAGATATACCCAGGATCCCAGAAAGTGAAAGCGGTGACAAACACATTCAAGAAATTAATAACGGAGCAACATAATGTCGCTTGAGCCAAAAGAAATATTCCACCTTTATGACGAACAGTGTATATACACACTGCATAGTAAAGTAAATATAGTCTCTCACATTTGACTCTTCAATAGACAAAATCAAATGCATTGGGGATTGTCAGGCACCAATAAATGAAATCAAAATTCAACATATTTAGTTCCAACTCGCTGAGACGCTACTTGTTATTCAATATTGTTTCGTTATCTACAATCGTTGAGCTCTGTACCGATATGTTATCATAAAGTTTTATTCATTTTGTTCATGCAATTTTCCAATGTCTTGAACATGATGTTTGATCATGCTCAAGGAGAGTAATTCGCATTTTCTCAAAGATTATGTTCATGATGTTAATTTATACAAAATAAGACTTGGCCCTTCAAAGATGTTATTAAAAAATGTATGTGTTATAATGTTAATGTTATTTCATTTACTTATAGGATTCAGAATGTATTCTTTATTTGAAGAGTTTCATTCCAAAAGGGACTAAATCCACTTTTTGAGATTTTGAGTCAATCACCGATTTCTAATATATCCCTTTACCGTGAACCATATGACTTAATTTTGGTACACATGCTAGTACAATTGCCTTAGGGCTTAGGCCATTTTAATAACAATAAAAAAATATCTAGCTAATTTTGTTTTATTTTTTATGAATTTTTGAAAATTTTGATTTCCATGGATTTAGTCCCTTTTGGAATGAAACTCCCATAAATTAAGATTACAAAGATGCCAAAATAAATACGCTCGTCTTATATTAAATGCGGATTATTATACACCATCTACATACTTACTTAATCCACTTAAATGGCAATCTGTAAAGTAAAGACTGAATTTCCAATATTGTGTAATGGTATATAAATTACTACATGGACTTACTCATTCATACCTCAATGCTCTAGTATTTCGTCGTAATGTTACATATTCTACCCTGCACGCATTAACTCACCATTTATATCTGTCTAAACCTAGAACTGAAAATTAAAAAAAAACGATCTTTCTCATATTGTGCCAGTAAATTATACAACCCACTACCAATTTCTATCCAGGTATCCCCTTCCCTTCATACTTTACTTTTAAGAAACGCCTTAAGCAATACCAAACACCCCCTTAATTTAAAATGTCACAGGTAAAAAATTGACCCTTTTTATACATGAATGTTTAGTTATGATATATATTATTGTATTCCTTAACTATATTATTGTATTCCTTAACTAATTATTGTTATACGTTGTGTTATACATATTTCTTTTTTGGTTTGTCTTGTCTAATACCTATTACTTTCTTTGGTAATTTTATGAATGTATATTTTATATGTCGCAGGGCTCCATTGTAAAGCAGGCCATTGTGGCTCTGAACTGGACTACCCTGCATTTTAAATCTGATCAAAATCTTTTGTTTGTAATGGCGCTTAATAAATAAAAATTATTATTATTATTATTATTATTATTATTATTAAAGAAAACCTGAATCAATAAATAAATAAATAAAAATCTAGTTTTATGGTTGAAGGATCGACTCTTTTGTCTAGGGGAGGGTCAAAATTTATTTTGATTGGGGTTCAACATTGATTTAATTCATTTTTACACCATGGAAATATCTATCTTACCTAGATTGTATTAAACAAATCTCAGAAGGTGGTATTCAGTTTTGAATGTTATTTTACTTCAATCTAAATAAAGAAACCCCATTTATAACACCCTAATTATTGTTTATAACTATGGATATAAAAAAAATGACCGAAATTTTGAGAAAAATGGTGGCCAATAAGCAACAGGGAATACCATACCAATATCAATTCTACTCTATGTAAAATGTAAAGTTAACGTATACCAATGTGCGGCATTAAATCGTAATTAAACAAGGCGCGTCCATTATCTAAGAGGCCAGACGCAACGAAGTGACGTTGGAAATACGGCTGAGAAGCGCAGAATTCTATACAGCTGGCTGCAATAATAAATTAGCTCACAAAAACTCGCTTAAGAAGACTTCCCTGCAGCTGGAATGGTATTGTCCGTTCGGTTGAGCAATCTACTCGTACGTGGAGATGAAAGAAATTGATGAACTTTTATCATGTTGTTAGTTAATAGATTCTCCAGACCAGATGGAGGAAATACACATTTGGGCAAGCTGATAACATTATTGTGCTGAAGTTGTAATCAGAATCTTTATTTGACATAGATTGATGTTCCTAACGATTATTGATATAAGTAGTGATCTTGTCACCTCTTGCGAAGACGCCGTCCACATGCGATATGCATGTGATATGCGGAAATATCGACCCATCGAGTAAAGATTCTATTGTGATAATGTTCAAAGTGACAGGACTTTTTCTTAACCAATCGAAATGAATGTACCATCTTTGGAAAGCTGAGAATTCAAGCTTTTAAAAACTGCTTGATCATTAAGCTGTAATATAATTATGCGTTATCCAGGAAGATGATTATGCGGCGTATGAGCTATTTTGAGAGCAAAATTGGCCATATTGTACAGGAATTTGATCTGACTAGGATTTCGAATTGACACAAGCGACAGGACTTTTTTTTCTCTTTGCAATAAGTTATTCCTATTTTTGAAAAAACCAGACTCTTAGCGTATTTATTCAAGTTGATCATTTCTATGAAAAGGTAGTTGCTCGCCATAATCAAGAAAACAAAGTGAAAAAACTGTGTAAAATACAAAATGTCTATTGCTGCGTTCGCTTTGCGTAGAGTGATAGCGCCCTCTTCCTCTTAGGTTTACAACTAGAATTGATATGCCACAAAATATGTATCAAAATGTTTATGAATCAGTTTTAGGAAACGTCACCACGTTTGGTGAAAATGATCAAAGGGTGAAGAAATGGCTCATAAAAGTAGCGCCCCTGATTGATAGGGTTTGGTGGGAATTCCCACTCGGGTATTTCGCAATATGATTTGACAAAGAACAAATACAAAAAAAAAAAAAAAAAAAAAAAAAAAAAAAAAAAAAAAAAAAAAAAAAAGAATCAACCACTAGTCTTTGTCGGAGATTCAACCGAACAATAAAAAATGTATTACAATAGAATATTATTGTTCGCTTCACTAAGCTTTGATAAAAGACTATGCCTAAAAGGATCATGAAATATTTTTTGCTGGGCGGTGTTTATCTTTCACCGATTAACTGCATTTTTCTTTGAACTCATTGCAATGCAATGTATTTCATCAACACTCAGATCGTTACAAATGCTTATGAATTTGGACTTCACAAAATTATTACGGATTAATCATAGTACAATTATTTGGGAATTGCAGCTTGAAACTCTACAGACAAGTTAAGAGATTTTCTAGAGATATTTTGCACACATCGCATCACTACTATATAGAACAAATTACGGAAGTAGAGAAGAGAAACGAAAAGTCGCGTTGGTTGATCATTTCAGTGTGACTCTATAATTTTTCTGATTGTCAATCGCTTACAATTGACAGGCAATTTCGACCTTACAGCTGCTGTTCCTGTAACTAACGCCAATCATGGCTTCCACATCATCAACCTCAATTCAACGGATCCTAGAGTGTTCAGTGTGCCAAGATAAGATGAAAGACCCTGTAATAATACACTGTGGACATGCATTTTGCAAACGCTGCTTGGAGCAGAATATGACTCAAGGAAGTAGTCCTAGAGATTGTCCAATGTGCCGGGAACCTCTTTCACCAGACGAGCTTCAGGGTAACTTCATTCCGGTATTAATAATAAAGAATGTCCAAGAGGCTTTGTTGGACGATGCTACTGCGGGACCTTCGCGACAGAGAGTGATGTGCAAGAAACATCCACAGAACGAGAATAAATTCGCCTGCAAGAAATGTAAAATAGGTGTGTGTAGCGAATGTCTCGTCGGAGACCATTGGCACTTATCAATTACGCCACGCCCAATGACCATTACACAAATAAAAAATGAGATGGAAATGCAGATCGAACAAAGTGATAAATGGAATGCCGATAAAAACAATTTTGACTCACATCTCTCACGTGACGAAAGAGACAATGAAATAGCTATTGGTGTGGTGACAAACACACAAGTTCAAACGGAACAAGCTTACAACACAGCCTTGTCCAAAATCACGCAGGAAAAAAATCAAACGTCAGACTTGTTATCCCAGGAAATAGGTCGTCTGGTGGAGGATAAAGAGAAGCTCAAGACAAAGCGCAAGGAGATAAATGAGAAAGCCAAACTTATATCTTCAGCTCGGTCACACATTGAAGGAGCTCTAAAAAGAAAACACCCTGATGAAATCGTCAGCGCGTACTCGTCACATTCTCAGAATTTTAAAACAAACTTATCTACGGTCCCCGCTCCTCCGAGTCTGTCAGCGGATACAAGAAAATGTAAGAAAATGTACTTTAAGAAGACCTTCAACGGGGCTGTTGGCAAAATTGATTTCCACAAGGATACACAGAGTTTGTCTTGGCTTTACGGGTCAGACTCAGATGACGATTACTAAAGCACTCAGATTTGAGTGAGTTTGCCAGTTGTCTCACAGAGTGACTGAGTGAGCCCGTTAAGAACACCCATTCAATGAACTACAATTTTCGCCATTCTATAAATGAGAATGACTCTATATTGTACATACAGTGTTTGCATATTTGAATATAGGCTCATTATGCTAATATGCTATTTAAGAAAATAGAATTTCTTGGAAAACAAATCATAAATGAATTCTTCGTTATAGAAAACGCTTTAAAATTTGTTTCTTCCCTTTCTTTGACGGCTCCAGAGTTAAGATTATCATATCACATAATTATTATAGATTAGATAAATATTCGAATTATGCTGATTTTAAAAAATACGCAAGATGAAATTTCTTAAAAACCCATCTAGAACACGAATCAACAAAAAAAAAACCCTTGTACTTGCCAACTTTTCCGGATATTGTACATGGCCTATATACATGTATAGGACCATCAACTGGCCTATTTAGGGGCTGTATCTCAAAGGTCCCCCACCATTGGGATAATTCGTTCAAAGACATTATTTTACAATATTTGCTTTCATTCTCCCCCCTTTAATGCGAGGTCTCATTGCGACCGATCGAAATTTCTTTTTGTTTGAAACTATACAATTAATATAAAAAAGAATTTCTTAGTTTTAAGATTGTCCCCTTTTCAAAAAGAATGGTACAAGGGACTTTTAAGAGGTCTTAACCCTAAAAAGACTTGGGGGGGGGGCTCATTCAGCCCCCCCTCGACATTTTTCGCGATAACTTCGCAACGCGGCAAAAGATTTCGCCGAGACTTCGTGACTATTTTGTTTCAAGTCTTGCGCAACGTTTGAGACCAAATTTGTGATGCCCGGGTACGCGGTTCCGAAATTACGTAACATTTTGTAACCATGCGTCAGACCCAAAATTGCTCAAATACGTGATTTTGTGTACAAATTCAATGCAAATTGTGTTTTTAGCCAAAATTCATAAATGTATCATTATTTTCTCTTTTAATGATTAAATAAATTAATATAAGGTTGCTTATAGTGTCACCGATGATTTCCATTGAAAAAACAATAAAACACAAAAAGTCAAAAAACAAAGAAATACATAAGAAATTTTAAAAGCAATAGAATACATAAGTAATAAATCTTGATACAGAATTTTTTTTTTACACCTGTTTCACCAGAAGCCTACAAAGAGCCTGTAAACCAAAAATTAGCACTTTCAGGGCTTTATTTAATTAATTAGAGCAAATCTTTGAATTTACGCATAAATTAGCATAATTAATTATTATTGAAATTTTTCGGAGAATATGACTCTTCAGTTTTGGAGAGGATGCCATGGGTAAAGGCCACCGCACACCTTACGACTTTCGGTCGCACGACTGACCGACTTTGGATCTGAAATAACTAAGCGCGTATATTTTGCACGCGCTCTTCTATTTCGGATCCAAAATCTGTACTCGTGCGACTAAAAATCGTATAGTGTGCGGTGGCCTTAACGCGCGTGCCAATTTTCGGCGCGATCGCGCGCTCAACGGTCGAGATCTTAGGGGGGGGGGGCTGAATGAGCCCCCCCCCCAGTCTTTATGTGTGTCAAAATAGCCCAGTCTTTTTAGGGTTAAAGCGAGATTGAACTGAGCAATACTCTCATTGACAGTGTGTTAAAAATAAATAGTCTTAAAATATACCTTTTAAAATATATACTAACAATTGAGTGTATAAATTAACCTAGGGTAGATGTAGGGAATACCGGCCACTTAAGCTTATTTGCTTAATTACGACATGAAAACAATAAAATCACAAAAGAAAAAGATTCCCATTGCTAAGCTACATCATTCGACTTTATTTTCCCCAAAAATTGAGGTAATCGAATATTTGTTGAGGCAGTTATATGCAAATAATGACGTCATGGTAAATTGTCCGGCATTCCCTACAGTGTAGGAAATAACGGACAATATGTTTTTACCCCTTTTTTTGTATAAAGATCTGTCTGAAAGCACTGATTTGAACGTAAACCATCGACTTAACATGTTTGTATTGATTTTTTATAACATTATTCATTTTTAGAAGATTATATGCATTTTACTACAAAATTTCAAAACACTCAGAATAACTTTATATCTCATGTAGATCATGACATATCACAATAATAAAAAAGAGAAATAGACATTTCAAAATTGTCAAACAATTTAATAAATAAATATAATACATTATATATGCAATACTATTTGATCTACATGCTTAGCAACTCAACCCGGAAGTAAAACAAACAACCGTCAATGTGGTGTCCGGTATTCCCTACACAAAAAAATGACTGACTAGCACTTTTCAACAGACTGCCACCCCAATACACAGGCTTTGTACAGTGCAAACACTCCATACACGTTTGGCCCACCCTCCACACATGTCCATAATGCATGAAATAGAGGTCATGCCCCAGTTCTATTTTTATACCATCACATTCTCTAAAATGTCAATTTTTACATCAGGCCATTTTTCAGGCTGCAAATTTTCCTACCTTGACAGATTTTGGTAGTTTTCTCGGAGATTTCTCACTTGTTGATGTCGAATACTGCATTCAACTTTCCCAGACAGACCACCTGACCAATAGATGCCGGTATTTCAACTCAGTTGATCCTATGTTGGCAGCTAGGGCTGGACATGTGGTGACCGTCCGGTATTCCCTACTGTCCGCTATTCCCTACATCTACCCTATTATTTAATTTGTATTGTCAAACTAAAATGTTTTTGAGGGGAAAAGTATTTGATTTGCTATTTGGTTTCATGATTGCGGCAGTGTGAATTCCTTGAGTAATGAAAAGGTGTGTTATTATTCGATTGGGCCTGTTTTATAAGAATACACTGCTCAGGATGTTGCATTGTGGGTTAGGAATCAGGCCAGAATTGAGTAGTTGAGGACTAGAGGTGGCTTCTGTTTCGTATTGGCTTTATAGGTTTATTTTTAGTTTAAACAGGGCCCCTTTTTTGCTAAGACTGAGGGTACTTTAAATATTTAAAAGGGGCACATTTGGGTGAGTGAAAAGGTTGAGCACTCTGCGCCCTTGTCCCCTGCCCCCTTCCCGGTTACGCCGCCCCTGTTCGGGTGAGAGATAAGGTGATGGTGATGGTCTACCCTAACCTTCTCCTTCGACATAGGCCAACTTCACCATGGCATAATAAACTCCCCTGGAATTATAGCTGATAGATTGCTCTCTACAACAAACCGATAGGGTCTTATTTCTACACCATAAATAATAATTAAAAAAAATATTCCGACACTACCAAAATGTGCAGGCAAAACCTTAAACAAAACCTTGCACTGTCGGATTTTCGGTACATGCTTTTCAGAGAAATATAAAACATGTTTCATGATTTCTCCCCTTTATTTCAGAGATGAAATGGTCTATTCTGCTATCATGTTTGAAAAGTCTCTTATTTCAGAGTATACATATGGTCGACTCGAGAATACTCTGGTCATGAATGAAATCTAACACCAAGACTTGTACCTATATATACGAATATTATACTTATTTTGTGTGTGTGTGTGTGTGTGTGTGTGTGTGTGTGTATGAGAGTATGTGTACATTATATTGTATGCATTTTCTACTTAAAATCGTATTCATATTTTTAAATTTGAATATGTAAAATTCTGCTAAAATCTTTATTTTTAGTGCATATGTATTTCTACATGTACTTATTGAATATAATTGTTCCACTTACGTTTTCTTCTTCTGAATATATTATTCAGATATATACAGAATTATTACATTCATGAGATGATTAGTGATTCAATAACAATGTTTAAAATAATTTGGCCAATTTGTCTATCCCAATTTTTTGGACGCGGACAACCTCGACCAGCTTGGTTATTTTTTTTTTTATTCATGGGATGAAATACCGTAGGACGAAAGAGCAAATACCAAATGTCAAACTGTTACTATGTTAATATGCTACATTATCTACTGTTGTTGAACTTTTTGTTTTGTTTTTTTCATCGCATGTCGAATTGGAGAGTATATGCAAATTTTTGTGTTTTTTCACATAATGATATCATAAAATGATGTTCCTTTGTTCGGACAATTTTCCATATCAGATGTTTTGAATAATTATGTTGAGTAATGCGAATTCTAATCTTTGTGTAAATATTATAATTATGATTTAATTGTCTTGAAGTACAGCGATTCGTACAATTTTAATCAATGTGTACATGCATTTCCTTGATGTCAATTAGAAATTTAGCTCTTCTGCTTTATACGTTATGGCTTAATTTTTTGCATCTGTTAATTGAAAAAAAATAATTGAAAGTGTTTAAGATTTGTTGTTGTGAGATGTTGAAACAAAATTTCTTTAGTCTCATTCTACTTTATTGAAACTTCCTCTACTCTTATTGGAAATTATGTTAATTTTGTTCAGCCAATTTACCAATGTCATGAACAGGTTGTGTAGGGGGATGCCAATCTTCGCGTCAATATATAATAATTGTTATCATTTAATGAGATTAATTATTTGAGATGTTTACACTTATTAGTTCTCATCCCGACTGCATTAGCGTGCTGTAGTTTTCTTATTTTTTTTTTTTCATTTTGTTGTGTTCGCTTTCATGTTATCGTGATTTTATATTTCATTTTCACTTTAATTACATTTATTTGTTAAGTTTCTTTATAAAGTAATATATATCATGTTTTAATTGCTTTAATTAGAAACAAAAAAATATCAACTATTAAAAAAATATATAAAAATATATCTATTTTTTTATATCAACATTGCCTGTTGATATAAAAAATAGTACAACTCTTTCTATGTTTAAAAGGTTATCCAAAACTTACTTTCTTGAAAGGTTATAAATATTTTCTTTCAATTTGTATTCTAATACTGTCTTACATTTATACTGAGGACCTACTCATCGATGTGAAATGTGTGTATGTGTATTGTGTGCGAGAGTGCGTATTTGTTGGGTGTGTGCATTTGACTGTGTCTGTTTGTAAATAGTTTCTAGTCTAGTTTAGCATTTGTGACCTTTTATACTTTCTTTCTTTAGCTACATTGTACATGTTTATGCAAACATTGATTATATATGTGTCTGATATAATGTACATACGTTACACTATGATACTCATGTACTTTTGATCTATTCTGTAGTTTAGTATCTCATGTATATAATTTTATTATTCACTACGGGGCCCCACTCACAAGCCTAGCTTCTAAAGGGGTCCTAAAACCAAATCATATACCCTGTAATCTAACTGATGTGTTATTGTACTCACTATATATTTATATATGTATATTAATGTGATTATATTGTGATGATTTTGGTTTTGAATAAATAAACTTGAACTTGAACTTGAAAATAAATGCTTTGCTATTTGGCTATTCATTAAATCGACAATAATTATGTTTCGTGTTATTGATTGATTTTGTGGGTCGAACGACCATGACGACGGTTTTCAGCTAGAAAAATCCACTTATCTTCATACGAATATATTGTGAATCAGGGCATCACCATCTGTTCGTATGAAGATAAGTGGGTTTTACTAGTTGGAAGATAAGTGTTTTTTTTTCTCGATTGATAAATTTCCTGTTACAATTATTACAGACTTAAAAGATCCTGTTTGGGTAATGATTACAATCAGATTTTAAATGAGGTTAAGGTTTAGGGTCTCTGCCGGGAAAAAAAACCACAGAGTCAATCACAGTGTGTCCAAACTATGGAAACACTGTGAAAATGGGCAAAATCCACATAGTCGGGATTTTGTGAAGGATCGGAGTTTGTTCAGAGAGTCAACGTGGGATTTGACCCATTTTCAGTGTCGGTACCGGAAACAGTACGGCACAATGTGAACACACTCTGTCACAGTGTGTTCAGGTTGTGTTCACACTGTGGGACACTGTGTATAAGAATTCAGTATAAGATTCGGTTTAGTTTTAAGTCCAGGTTTAGAATAAGTCGTTACAGGATTTACCATGGAGTAATGGGCCTGTCCCACTGGAGGCGAACGTTGTTGCGACAACTGGCGATCTTGCTGTCGTGAGTATGGTAGCAAGTTGTTGTTGTAGCCTAGTGTACATATAGTCGTATTTAGGTTTATACTCGCCTTTATAAAGCCGAACTCCTTACAATTATGAAATTATCAGGTTGTCGCCACAACAATCGGCGCCTGTGGGACAGGCCCTTAATTATTGTCACCGAAACGAATGTCATGAAATCCATTCATAGACCACTCAATCACATTGGCCGCGGCCACCGTGGATTCTAAAATATCTATCTAGTTTCATAAGTATATCTAAGATTTAGTGGTATTGTCAGTTACAAACTCTTCTCAACAACGGGATGAGGACCAAACTTGAATTATTATTGATCTTTTGGCTTCTGAAATAACAGACAGTAATCATAAAATATATTATTATTATTATTATTGCAACTGGCATTGACAAATATTAACTTACAGGTTTGAGATTATTTTCATATTCATTTCATTTAATTCCGCAATAACAGCAACAAAACACAAAGATTTTTGCATTTCCAAATCATTATAACAAACAATCTAAATACACGTTTCAATCACAATATAACTACAAACAGAACAGTACAAACAGAACGAGTGAATATAATAATTTAGAAAGCAATTAACTTAACCGCTGATAATGAGGGGGAAACCTTCAGGAGCATTGCTTGTTAATCAGGCTCCCAAATTATACAATAAAACTACAAATACACACAAATCAGATGTATATATAACTCGGTGTAGGTATATTACGTATTCATAATTTCGAATAAAACATAGTAAAGGAATGTGGGTAAACAGTTTAAAAGCAAAACGACAAGTTAGGCCCCCAGGCAGGCGAGAAAATGAGCTCGAAATATTATCAGGAAAGACTTAGATGATGGGGACTTTAGAAACCGAAAGAAGCATGTAGCATTCTGTTAAATGTGATCATGCTTAATATAACGTTTACTAGGTGAAGGAAATATATGTCAATACTTGGGTCGTTCAATCTTGGAAGCATTCGCAAGAAACATTACCAGAAAAATATTTCCTGCAAAGCGAAACTTGAGCGACCAAAACTATATGTACTTTATGATTTGAGATTATTATTCTCTTTCCTAATAAAATCTGCCCATTCTGACGAAATTTAATATACCATTTCTAATAGTCACCTGAAAGATTAATTTCAGCATAAATTGATAAACTACCCACCCCTAAAAATAAATGTCGAACATAATTAATTATGATAAAATGGACAGGAAGCGTTATTATACATTAACTAGATTAGATCTGTTGTACATAATTAATGGCAAACATTACGGTTTCATTCATTACAGGACAAATTTGTATTCTAACTTTCAACATGGCATGAAGTCATATACTTTTTATGACCATCTTGGTTTTAAGTTTCGTTTTCTCAATTCATCAGAATTTACATTATTAGTCATCAACACGATAAAAAATATACATGTACAGAACCCAAGTTAAAAGCCATAACGATCCACATAGAATGGAACTGTGGGAATTTCCATACAAAACCTAATTACACCACAACGATAATGATAACCACAAACTATAACGAAAAATATATGTATGATGCAGGGCTTGCTTCTTTTTTTTTTGTGGTATGAGCTGCTTCTACAATTTTAAATTTCATTCTAATTTGAATGCAAATTTTAGGCATTTATTATCATGAACATAGGCAGATTTTTTTTTTATTGATTATAATTAATGTAATGCCAATATTATGATTACAAATTTTGTTCATGGAAATGCATACATTAACAATGGACAAAATGTAATTCAATTCAATTTCACATAAGTGATATCAGTTACAATCCACGTTATAAATAAATACAAAATTATTTTATTAAACTACCGTATTTTTTTATCAAAATGACTGTTGATTCAACAGGTGAAATGGACTTTGTACTCTTACGATGTATCACGCTGACTGGATATTTATTTATGGATTTCATTTGAAACAAGTTGAGTTCAATTTTGTTATTGTCCGTCAATATTCAAGTGGGAATTCCCACTTCGGGTACTTCGCGATATGATTTAAAATAAGGATCAACCAATAGTCTTTGTCGGAGTGAATTCAAACAATAATAATATATTGTACTATAATGTTAATGTTCGCTTCACTTTGATACAAAACTATAGCCAAAACGTTCGTGGAATGTTTTTGGTGGGCGGTGTCATAATTTATATTCTCCCCTGTACATTCTCGTTTTGATTTCTTATTTCAATGATAGAATATTTCATCAAGAGTCGGATCGTTATGCATGCTCATCAGTTTGACTTATACAAACTATAATTATTTTGGATATCCAGCTTGACACCTTTACAGTCTCTTGTCTATAGTGATATTTTTTTGTTGCACGCATCGCATCATTGCTGGAACACAGGAGGTAGATAACAGAAACGAACAATCGCGTTGGCTTATAATTTCAAACTCTCCATCCTAATTGTCAACCGGTACAATCGACAGGAAATTTCTTCGTTACAGCTGCTTTTCTTGTAACTAGGACTAAACATGACTTCTACAACATCATCTTCAATTCAACGAATTCTAGAGTGTCCAGTGTGCCACGATAAGATGAAAGACCCTGTTATATTGCACTGTGGACATACATTTTGTAAACACTGCTTAGAGCAGAATATTAAAAAAGGGAACAGCCCTAGAGAATGTCCATTATGCCGGCAACCTTTTACACGAAATGAGCGCCAGCAACAATTCATTCCGGGATTGATCATCAAAAGTGTCCAAGATGCTCTGTTGGATGATGCCATACCAGGACCATCGCAAGAAAGATTGATGTGCCAGAAGCATAACATTGAGAAGAAGTACGCATGCAACAAATGTAAAGTACCTGTTTGCAGCGAATGTCTCATTGGAGACCATTGGCACCATTCCCTTTTGTCACCCCCAAAGACTATTGAACAAATCAAAAATGAAATGGAAACGCTGGTGGAAGATGGAAAAAAATGGATTTCAGATAAAAGCAATTACGAAAGCCATCTCTTATCCATTGAGCGGAAAAATGCTGTTGCCCGTGATGCAATGGAATTGACACGAAAAACACTGGAATATACATACGAGAAAAATCTGAAACGCCTAAACGGGGAAAATGAGCGAATGTCAGCACTGATATCTAACAAGGAATATTTTTTAGATAAGGACAATGAGAAGCTAAGGACGACACGCCATAGCATAGAAGAGAGGACTGATCTTATATCTTCAGCTCAGTCGAACATTGAAGGCGCTCTCAAAAGAAAACATCCAGAAGACATCATAAATTCCTACGCAACGTATGCGCAAAGTTTAAAAGAAAACTTATCCACCGCCCCCAACCCTCCTCTCACTATGTCGGGGGTTGGAAACAAGAAAATGTGCTTTGTGAAGTCTGAGATACCGAACCAAACCATTGGCAAGATTCTTTATCTTGAGAATGAGGATGTGGATGAAGACGAGGAAAAGGATGAGGATGATT
>CALNVZ010002974.1:1064758-1138772 GCA_940671915.1 Paracentrotus lividus
AGATATTAAATATTATCTATTCGTTGCATAATTAATCGGTGTGTAAAACACTAAAATGATTCAGAAACATGCAGGAAAATCGCCGAAGAAAACATGAACGTCAAATTTTTCCCAAAATTGACATTACGGTGCAATGGGGCGGCATTCGCATCAAAAACACCCCTAGACATGAATGCGCCTGGCGAAATCTTCGCGAGTATGACGAGGGAACAATCTTCGAAGAATCTCAAACAAAAAAAAAAGGACGGTAGTGGCGTAAAAAGACTTGAATTTTCTTGAGTAATCTTATAGTTTATCCATCCCCCCCCCCCCCCCCGAATATAAAGACATAGATTTTAGAAACATTTTAACGAATCCAAAAGTCTTGAGAAAGCGAATTGAAAAAATAATTATCACGCGCTGTCGAGACTTTCGGTTCGGTATCTGGCTCTGTGTGCAATTGGATACGGCTTCATGCTACCATCGTGCAGTAACAGTGAGAAAGGGCGCACAACTGGATATGCACTGTCAGAGTCCGAAGCAACGGTTGCTCGTTTCGTATCGTGCTCTGCTTATTAAAAGAATCGCTTTGGAAGTATTAAAAACTGTTATGTGAATTAATGATTTATATTAAAAATAGAACATCTTATATCTAAGCTGCAGGGCGTCCAGATCAATCGAGAGAATCACAAATTTTCGGGTTCTAAATTTCAATCCACGATAAGAATATTGCAAAAAATACGGTCACTATATTTATGACATTGACAATAGAGACCAACTCCAGTCTTGCTACTGATACACAGTTGATAATGATTTTTGTTCGATTTTGAAAGAACCATTTTCGTGTAAATTTTATAGAATGGGAAAAAAGGGTCAAACGAACTTTAGCTAAGTCATCTTGTATTCAAATATATGTTAAAGTGGCTCAAGATTATTATAATTGATCTATTTAGGGTCTATCTAACATCGACCATTCAAAACATAATAAATTATTTCATATTAACCTGATTTCCAATTTTATTTGTGCGTGGAGTTCCCAATAGTATTTGCTGCTGATAATGATTAACTAAAATCCATGAACAATCCTTATTCATTTTCAGTTCCAACTGGCCAGTGGCGGAGAATTAATTATTTCAGTCATTTCCCCCTACCCTAGTCTGCCCAACTTCAGCGTGAAAAAACCTACCTGCCTGTTACGTGCCAACGGCGACTCCGCCTACCTTTGTCTGCCCTATGATGTCAGACCGATTAATTGGTGAACTTATCCTGTGGGTTACAATGTTACTTCGCCTAGATCTACCCTAATTCTGCCCAATGATGTTGAACTTGAAGTGATCAATGAATTTTGCAGTACCAACGTGACTCAGCTCCGCCTACCTTCGTCTGCCCACCTGAGTTTGACCAATGATGTCATACACAATACTAGCCCCGGGACGCCGCCACTTCGTGTGCGGGCTAATCGTAGTAAACGCAATACGTGCCAACGTGTCTCTTCACCCCCCCCCCTAGACCGAGGCTGCTCTGTCTTCATCAGGAGGGGTATACGGCCAGGGGCCACCCGATGAAGACAGAGCAGCCATTCAGTAGTGCTTGAACCTATCCGTTTTCTACCTCTTTTCTCGCCGTTTTCTTGCCATTTTCACTTTATTTAGTAATTATTGCACCTATCCGTTTTCTAACTCTTTTCTCAGTCGCCGTTTTCTTGCTGTTTTCACTCTCGTGCTTGAACCTATATCCGTTTTCTACCTCTTTTCTAGCCGTTTTCTTGCCGTTTTCACTTTATTCAGTAATTATTTGCACATCCGTTTTCAACTCTTTTCTCGCCGTTTTCTTGCCGTTACACTCTATTAAGTAATGATTGACCTATATCGTTTCTACCTTCTTTTCTAGCCGTTTTCAGTATTGTTCAGGCTCTCCGCTTAAAGCGCCTTTGTAGTCGTTTTGTCGCTGTTTTCACTCTATTCAGTAATGCTTTGATCTCTCCGTTTTACAGCTCTTTACTCGCCGTTTTGTCGCTGTTTTCACTCTATTCAATCAAGTCCGGTTATGAATGAAAAGAATTTCCTCGCCGTTTTCTACCCCTTTTCTAGCCGTTTTCGCTGCATTTCCTGGGAATTAATCTGGTCATTAAATAACAAGTTGACGTGCTGCACTCCATAGTCTTTCAAAAAACACCATAGGAATACTACAGACTCGCTTTTTTGTAGCTTAAATACCTCTCTTTTACCTCTCCTTTGTCGCCGTTTCCGGCCTTTTTCAAAACGGCGAATTTTGGCCAAAAAAAATTCCCCATAGAGATTTGTACACGAAACGGCGACAAAACGGCGGATTTTGCGCACTTTGTACACCTTGCTCACTGTGTACGTAACAATAGAACCTTGCTTGAATTATTCAGAATTTCTTTTAATATTTATGCGTTTGAATTTATTTTGTTTATCAAGAAATTTCTTGCATAGTATTATAATGTGCCGAGTACCTGTGATATGTTAATGAATCTTTTATTTTGGGTTTTCATATAATAAATAATAACATTTATGGCAATCACCTGCTTCTACAACCCTAAAAGAATGGTGGCTTTAAAATCAAAATGTTTTCATTATACAAAATTTTGTGTTGAGGAACAGAGAATAAAAGATCTACAGAATGAAAAGCATGCCTTTAAATCTTTTTTACAGTCCAGTATTAATGTTAACATTATCTTGAGCAGTGTAAGTGCAGAAAGTTTGTGTTATACATTTGATTATACCAGCACGACGCTTTCCTTATGAAAAGTGAAAGGAATATGACATTTTTTTAATTATTAATTTGTTTTGTGCTGCTCAATTCTATTATGACTTGATTGTTGTAGGTCCTATTGATAGATAATGATAAGATATGGTGACGTGTATAATTGGATTATGATGATTGATGGTGTAGAGGATTTTTTTTTTTTTTGTGCCTACCGGTAATTGTTCAAAGCAGACAGACGGCAAGATCCATGTTCTGAAAATGTTGCTCATTTTTCACCCCCCCCCCCAAAAAAAAAAAAAACTACACCAACAACCACGATGTACACCACAAGTCCCAACATAGATGTAGTGATAATGATGATGATGATGATGATGGTGATGGTGATTATGATGATGGTGAACTGATGAAAGTAATGTTGATGGTGATGATGACAGTGATGATGGTGAACTGCTGAAGGTAATGATGGTGATGATGGTGAACTGATAAAGGTGATGATGGTGACGATGATGAGGATGATGAAGATAATGGTGACGATGATGATGGTAATCTGATGAAGGTAATAATGGCGATGATGATGATGATGGTAATCTGATGAAGGTAATGATGACGGTGATAATGACAGTGGTGATGATGGTTATTCATAGAATATATAGATTTTTTTTTAAATAAAAAAAAGTCTAGTAGTGTTAATGGCAGGTTTGCATGCATCTGCTGGTACGGACCTCCCCCCCCCTCCCCCACCCCCCCCCCAAAAAAAAAAAATAAATAAAAATAAATAAATGAGTAATCAGAATAATATATAAGAAAGAAAAGAAATAAATTAACCACCTAAAATTAATATAAGAATAAAATTATTTAAAATTATAATTAATAATAATGACAGAAAATAATAAGTAATACCCCTAAGAGATGGAAGACTAATAAGTATATTTCATAATGCCTACTGAATCTTTTTCATATTAATATATTATAATTATTATCTCAAGGTTTCAATTAATTTTTTTCACGATCAAAATAAATTGTTTTTGTCATAATCGGGAGTTAATTGCACCCGGCCGCTCCAACTGACTTACATTCATTTATCTTGCCGTTTTGTTTTGTTTTGGACGTCAGTGAAGACACCTTCACTGTTGTTTTGGTGTTTTTTTTCCGTCAAACACGAGAGAGAACGTTACAGACGAAACTGGAATAACACATATTCACTCACAATAAAACGACGGTTAGAAACTAGTATTTCGTATAATTAAGATTTATTTTCATACATATACACTTTTTTGCAAATTTTAAAAGATTTTTGATGTATAGGTGGCGCGGCAAACATTGCGATGCAACAGAGTCACGTCGACCGCCACTGCATGCATGCAGCGAGCGGGTGGGCACGCGGGTGGGCACGCGCGCGGGTATACAATTGGAGCGGCCGGGTGCGTGGCGGTGAAACCGAATTTCGAGACTTGACTCGTTATTCCAGCAGTCCTAGAAATGAGTTGTACTGGATTATTTCCAGACATATCCGGAGGTCTGGGTTTTAGAAAATGATATTTCACAGGAAGTTTCCTTAATATATGCTTACTAACATACTTAAATATCTTTGTTGTTTACAGATTAGAAATGTGAAATTTTAACGATTTTTTCGAGCTTGAAAAATTATTTTCGAGTACAAAGACTTAGGTCATTTTTTACATCTTTACCATCACTATTTCGGAAAAAGATTATAATTTTCCGTGAGAGTGAACTTTTGAGATTTCAAAAATGTAAAGATCGTTCAGATTCATAAATAAATGACAAAGTTAGAGCAGTTTTGCGACGGCACCTTTCTAGCGGTTTCATGGGGACAAGATGTTTATTCTAGGGAAACTCAAGGTCGCCACAAAACAGAATCGGGAGTTAATTGCACCCGGCCGCTCCAACTGTTCACGGTTGAAAATTTGTCGTGCGTTGGCGGTACTTGGGAAGAGAAAAACTCAAAGAGTTGGTATGCAGTCTGCCTCGTCTCAGACGAACTTATACAGTTGGGTTCAAGGAATTTTAGATTTTCAGGTCTTCTCTTGTTTTATTTGACCCATGAAGTTCAGTTTTGTTCCTTCTTTTTTATTGGGTGTTTTGTTCTTTTGGTGGTCAAATCATCATGTTTCCACATGTACGACTTCATGTTGATTCGTCTCAGGCGGGGTTGACTGTATATCAAACAAAACTTGATCAGTATGTAACTACAGATACGAAAATGGAATTTTAAGTTGAGTTCAATTGTGTTATTGTCCGTCAATATCAAGTAAGAATTCCCACTTCGGGTACTTCGCGATATGATTTAAAATAAGAATCAACCAATAGTCTTTGTCGGAGGGAATTCAAACAATAATAATATATTGTATTATAATGTTTACAGTTAATGTTCGCTACATTTTGATACAAAACTATAGCCAAAAGGTTCTTGGAATGTTTTTGGTGGGCGGTGTTATAATTTATATTCTCCCCTGTACATTCTCGTTTTGACTTCTTATTTCAATGATAGAATATTTCATCAAGAGTCGGATCGTTATGCATGCTCATCAGTTTGACTTATACAAACTATAATTATTTTGGATATCCAGCTTGACACCTTTACAGACTCTTGTCTATAGTGATATTTTTTTGTTGCACGCATCGCATCATTGCTGGAACACAGGAGGTAGATAACAGAAACGAACAATCGCGTTGGCTTATAATTTCAAACTCTCCATCCTAATTGTCAACCGGTAAAATCGACAGGAAATTTTTTCGTTACAGCTGCTTTTCTTGTAACTAGGACTAATCATGACTTCTACACCATCATCCTCAATTCAACGAATTCTAGAGTGTCCAGTGTGCCACGATAAGATGAAAGACCCTGTTATATTGCACTGTGGACATACATTTTGTAAACACTGCTTGGAGCATTATGTTACTCAAGGACAATATCGTACACTGTGTCCATATTGCCGACAACCTCTTACACCAAACGAGCGTCAGGGTCACTACACACCAGGATTGATCATCAGAAGTGTTCAAGAGGTTTTGTCAGACGATGCTAGTGCGGGAACATCGCGAGAAAGAGTGATGTGCAAGAAACATCCACAGAACGAGAAGAAATTCGCCTGTAAGCAATGTAAAATAGGTGTGTGTTGCGAATGTCTTGTCGGAGACCATTGGCACTTATCACGTACGCCGCGCCCAATGACCATTACACAAATGAAAAATGAGATGGAAATGCAGATTAAACAAAGTGATAAATGGAATGCCGATAAAAACCATTTTGACTCACATCTCACACGAGACGAAAGAGACAATGAAATAGCTATTGGTGTGGTGACAAACACACGAGTTCAAACGGAAAAAGCTTACAACACAGCCTTGTCAAAAATCACGCAGGAAAAAAAGGAAACGTCAGACTTGTTATCTCAGAAAATAGATCGTCTGATGGAGGATAAAGAGAAGCTCAAGACAAAGCGCAAGGACATAAATGAGAAAGCCAAACTTATATCTTCAGCTCGGTCACACATTGAAGGAGCTCTAAAAAGAAAATACCCTGATGAAATCGTTAGCGCATACTCGTCACATTCGCAGAATTTTAAAACAAACTTATCTACGGCCCCCGATACTCCGAGTCTGTCGGCGGATGCAAGAGCATGTAAGAAAATGTACTTTAAGAAGACTTTTGGTGGGGTAGTTGGTAAAATTGATTATCATGATAGTGATGAGGATGAGGTTCATGATGAAGAGAGAGATGATTCTGATTCTGACTCTGATTTTGGAATGTTTGTTACTGAAGGTAGGGGTCATCCAACGAGACCGTTGGCCCATGAGATAGACACTAGACAAAAATGGCGTATAACTAGGTTTGGGCGAATAATTACTTTTTTCTGAGAAGTTATTTCAAACAAGTTACTTCTATAGTCAAATTTGATGTAGAATCCAAAAATGACAATGATTTTTGTGTACGATGATGTCTGACGTCGCTAAAGTGCAAAAAACCAAAATAGTGTATTTTGCCCATTCATCACTGTCTTTATAGGTATAAACCGGTTTTATTTTGTTTCTTTATGGATTTTGATGGTCTAAAAGCTCAAATCTGACAATTTTATCATGATCTAATGTACCTAGTATGTGTTATACGTGTTATTTAGTGATTTTTGCTCGATATTGACTGAAACTAACTACCAAACTACACTAACAGTCAACTTAGGTAGGATTAATCATGTTGGATTAATCATGTTGGATTAATCATGTTGGGTTCCCCGACACCCAAAAGCCCTATAAAAACGTAATAAAAGTGGTTTATACCTATAAAAAGTGTGATAACTGGGCATAATACGCCATTTTGGCGTCCAGTTTGTTCTTTTGCACTTTAGCGACGTAAGACGTCATCGTATGCAAAAATAATTGTCATTTTAAGTTTCTACATCGAATTTTATTATAGAAACAACTTGTTTGAAAAAAAAAAAGTTGAGATTCGCCCAACCCTACTATAACTAAATATTTGGTCCAACGTATACGTTAGAAATTATCAGAATTGTCTCGACATTTAAGCCAACTAAATCATGTGGGCCGGATGATATGTCACCAAGAATTGTGAAGGATTGCATACATTTTATTGCGGAGCCTCTATGCAACATATTTAATAAATCTCTTTCACAAGGCATAGTTCCTGCTAATTTAAAAATAGCTAAAATAGTTCCTGTTTTCAAAAAGAATGACAATAAGAACATTGAAAATTATAGACCAATTGCGCTATTGCCTGTATTTTCAAAGATTCTTGAGAAATTGGTACGTGTAAGGCTATATGAGGACTTAACTAAAGAGGATATCATGATACCTCAACAGTTTGGATTCATGAAAAAAATTTCTACTTATATGGGTGTTTTTAATTTATTAAGTGTTATTGTAGATGCAATTGACAAAGGCAAGTATTGCCTTGGTATCTTTTCGATTTATCAAAAGCTTTTGATACGATTGACCATGATATACTTGTGAAAAAGCTTGAAAACTGGTATTAGAGGTGTCGTTTTAAATTGGTTTCGTAATTACTTGAGTGATAGAACACAATTTGTAATTGTTAGAGGCTGTAAATCTCAGGCCACTAAGATACAATACGGTGTGCCCCAGGGCTCCGTTTTGGGTCCTTGATACCAGTTTAATGCACTCACATAAAGACCCTCACTTGTTAATGTCATTAGCAAATGAAGAAATCAAGAAGCTTTATGAATGGTTTTGCTGTAACAAACTTTTATTGAATGCCAAATAGTCAAAAATTGTTTTATTTAGATCAAAGGGTAAGAAGGTGCCATTAAATATAATTCCCTTATCTATAAATGGTCAAGTTATTACGCACAGTGAAAATGTCTTATTCCTTGGTGTTGTAATCGATGAATATTTGACATGGGGGTGTCATTTGAAAAACGTGTGTGTAAAAATTTCTCGAGGTGTTGGTGTTCTTTCAAAATTAAGATATGTGCTACCCAAAAGAGTTTTAATAACCTTGTATAATAGTATCATCTTACCTCATTTATTATATTGTAATATTGCTTGGGGCCACACTTTTAAAATTCTTAAAAAAAAATTAAAATTCTCACTACAGACATCCAAGTAACACTCTGTTTTTACAGCTACATATCTTACCTTTCGATCAACTCGTTTCTTTAAATTGCCATGTATTCATGTATAAACTCTTTTCCAAAACTCTGAAATTCACAATCAAAACACAAGACGAAAAAATTATGTGCATCAGCCTTTTGTCAGAACTCAAGTTGCTCATAATTCATTTCATATATATTGTATTAAGCAGTGGAATTCGTTTCCACAGAACATAACAAGTAGGACCACCCTGTTCAGCTTTAAGGTCTATTGTAGGAAATATCTGTTTCACCAACTCGAATCTCATTAGCAGCATGGAACATTTTTGTGGCGAGTCTGTTATCTGTCCTTGTTTTGTCTGTCATTTGTTTGTTTGTTTTTTGTTTTTTGTAAACTCCTTTCATCTTTTATCCCTTCTCTCTTGTTCTGTCCCTAACCTCTGCTCTCTCTCTCTCTCTCTCTCTTTAATATGTCTATTTCATATACCTCACCCCTCTATACGTCTTTGCCCTCAGTCGACTCACCTTGCCTGGATTTTTTTTATTACTGCCTCATGCATGTACAGTGGTGGTCAAAATTATTAGAACACCTGACCCTAAACAAAGTCTATGGGATTATCAATGCCCTAGTTCATCTGCCGAAATAAGGTTAAAGATATCGTTTGTGTGCCATGAGCTTTCATGACTTTTTAGCATAGGGTCTTACGTATATTTTGATACCAAATTTATATAGTTTCGACCATCTGGTAATGCGCAGCATTAAAAGTGGTTGCGCTATGCGCTTTTGGTTTCCCCATAGACTTGTGTATTAAACATGTAGTCCAAATGCAAAAAAGCAAAATTCCAATTCCATATGCCGATTGCTCAAAAAGTATTTGAGGTAGAAGTATGAAACTTAGCAGGCTTATTCATTCTAATATACCTCAGATACCTGCCAAGTTTCAGAAAATTTGGTCAAGTGAGGAGGGGTGGATTCGCCCCACCCTTGGTGGTGAGATGACCAAAAATAAATATGCCCATTGAAGGTGAAGACTATTTTTTTCATTAAATGAAGACACTCCTTCTGTATGTATATTTTTTTAGAGGGAAATTTCATGAGCAATTCAAATATGTTGAAATGTTAAGGGTCAGAGGAAAGGGGGACTTAAATTGGGGCTCTGAATTAAAAATGTGGGGCCCCTCACAAATTATTCAAGAAATTCCCACAGAACATGTTACTACTTCACCCTATCGTATTGTGAATGACATTTTTGACATTCTCATGAAATTTCCTTTCAGAAAATGTATACTTTAGTAGGAAGAGACTAGATACTTTTAACGTTATGACACTTTGATCCTGATATGGGCAAGATTTTTAGATTTTACAAGTGGTAGCGTAACGCAAAAAAGGGCGAGTTGGGGGCGAGTTCCAGACGTATGACTATGTAATTTAGCTTAAAAAGTATAATAATGACTTTTGTAGACATTCCAGGCATTTTAAAGATATTTAAAAGGTCAACTGAATGAAAACAACTGAAATCATTTAAATTTACATGGTGTTCTAATAATTTTGGCCACCACTGTATACAGTGCGTCCCAAAAAGAACTATACACTTTTGAAATGGCTGCCAAATAAAAAATATATGATTTTAGGTAATGAAATTTACATGTATGGAAAGCTCATTATCCCAAATTTCATATGACATCAAAAACTTTGAAAATGAGTCATGCATGAATGAGCAGCGTTCACTTTTGTAAAGGGTATGGAAATTAGGGTGCGCAGGAATTGCCCTTCCATTTTGTATGAGGAAAGTCATTTGGAGCTTATGGAATTGGGGATGACATGCAGAATTACTGATCAATTATGATGAGTTGGGGTTTGCTAAGGGAAATTTGTAGAATTCGGGATTACATTTTCATGAATGAGTGAACAGGAATATGTATTTCCTATTGTTGCATTGTAACTTTCCAAGGTATATTTAATGAGGTCCTTCAGTGGTGTGTTTAATCTCTCTCTCTCTCTCTCTTCCTTTTCTCTCCCTCCCTTCCTTTTCTCTCCCTCCCTCTTTATCTCTCCCTCTCTCTCTCTCTCTCTCCCTCTCTTTGTCTTCCTCCCTCTCTCTTCTTTCTTTCTCTCCCTGTCTCCCTCCTCTTTCTCTATCTATCTCTCTCTTTTTGCATGGGTGTGTTTTGAGCCATTCATATTCCCTTGGTTTCTACTCCCAAATATCCTGACTACCTCCTCGCATATTTTATTTTTTTTTATTTTTATTTTACTTTTTTTATTTTTTATTTATTTATTTATTTTTATTTATTTATTTTATTTTTTTTTTTTTTTTTTTGGGGGGGGTGGGGGGGGGGTTTAAATATCAGTGACATCATAATATGCCTGACCACACATTTCAATTACTGTAAGATTATTAAACTTCTCATTGAAATTACTTAATATCCAGGTGGGATTATGTAAATTGAATACTCTAAAAATATGTTTGTTGAAAAAAAAAAGAACATCACTGATATTAGACATTCAGACAATCCAAAAGAATCATGAAAAACGATTATCAAAACTGATCAAAAATCTTACCCTGCATCTCACCTGTTCTGCACCCCATCCTGACTACACTAACACACCACTGAAGAAACCTTGGAAAGTTACAATGCAAACAATAGGAAATACATATTCCTGTTCACTCATGCATGACAATGTAATCCCCAATTCCACAAACTTCACTTAGCAAACCCAACTCATCATAATTGATCAGTAATTCTGCATATCATCTCAATTCCATAAAGCTCCAAATGACTTTCCTCATACAAAATTTGGTATGGCATTCCTGTCACCCTAATTTCCATACCCTTTACAAAACTGAACGCTGCTCATTCATGGCATGACTTTTTTTCGGAGTTTTTTTGATGTCATATGAAATTTGGGATAATGAGCTTTCCATACATAAAATTTCATTACCTAAAAAAATATACTTTTTATTTGGCAGCCATTTCAAAAGTGTATAGTCTTTTTGGGACGCACTGTATATTCATTTTCTCTTTCCGTCCAATGTAACTTAGTTTTTATCTATATATCTATCCTCTCTCTCCCCTCTCTCTCCTTGCCATGAGTATTAGCTTATTATTTTTAGTTTGTTGTGTGAGGGACTAAAATTTACAAGTGTTGCTTCTCCTGGTAACCTCGTCTATTCCTTCTCCATGATATGTTGTGAATTGTGAACTGTTCTACTGTATTGATTATTTTATTATTTTCATTATGATCTTGTAAAATGTCCATGTAATTTTTCTGAAAGAAAGACAAAAAAATATCAAATAGGGGGTTACACAGGGGGCGGATACAGCATTCGCCAATAGGGGGGGGGGGCAGGGGCGGATCCAGTATTCGCCAATAGGGGGGGGGGCCGGAATTTTTTTTCATCCAAACTTATTCTGCTTTATACCCTATGGCTTAATTTTTTGCATCTGTTAATTGAAAGAAAAAAATAAATGTAAGTGTTTAAGATTGTTGTTGTGAGATGTTGAAAACAACATTCTTTTAAAATAGTCTCATTCTACTTTATTGAAACTTCATCTACTCTTATTGGAAATTATGTTAATTTTGTTCAGGCAATTTACTAATGTCATGAACAGGTTGCGTAGGGGGATGCCAATCTTTGCGTAAATGTATAATAATTGTTATCATTTATTGAGATTAATTATTTGAGATGTTTACACATATTAGTTCTCATCCCGACTGCATTAGCGTGCTGTAGTTTTCTTATTTTTTTTTAATGTTGTTTTGTTCGCTTTCATGTTTTCGTGATTTTATATTTCATTTTAATTTTAATTATTTGTGTAATTTCCTTATAAAGTAACATATATCATATTTTAATTGCTTTAATTGGAAACAAAAAATAAATGCTTTGCTATTTGGCTGATTAAATCGACAATAATTATGTTTCGTGTTATTGATTGGTTTTGTGGGTCGAACGACCATGACGACGGTTTTCAGCTAGAAAAAAATCCACTTATCTTCATACGAATATATTGTGAATCAGGGCATCACCATCTGTTCGTAGGAAGATAAGTGGGTTTTACTAGTTGGAAGATAAGTGTTTTTTTCTCTATTGATAAATTTCCTGTTAAAATTATTACAGACTTAAAAGATCCTGTTTGGGTAATGATTACAATCAGATTTTAAATGAGGTTAAGGTTTAGGGTCTCTGCCGGGGAAAAAACCACAGAGTCAATCACTGTGTAAACGTTGTGAAAATGGGCGAAATCTACATAGTCGTAATTTTGTGAAGGATCGGAGTTTGTCCACAGAGTCGACATGGGATTTGACCCATTTTCAGTGTCGGTACCGGAAACAGTACGGCACAAGTTCACGTTGTGTTCACACTGTGGGGCACTGTTTTTTTTTTTTTTTTTTTTTGGCAGAAGTATAAGGTTCGGTTTAGTTTTAAATCCAGGTTTAGAATTAGTCACTACAGGATTTACCATGGAATAATTATTGTCACCGAAACAAATGTCATGAAATCCATTCATAGACTACTCAATCACATTGGCCGCGGCCACCGTGGATTCTAAAATATCTATCTAGTTTCATTAGTTTGTCTAAGATTTAATGGTATTGTCAGTTACAAACTCTTCTCAACAACGGGATGCAGACCAAACTTGAATTATTATTGATCTTTTGGCTTCTGAAATAACGGACAGTTATCATAAAGTATATTATTAGGCCTATTATTATTATTATTATTATTGTTATTATTATTATTATTATTATTATTATTATTATTATTATTATGATTATTATTATTATTATTATTATTATTATTATTTTGCAACTGGCATTGACAAATATTAAGGGTACATGCAGGTAATATGGGCACCCTAAGCTCATTTGCCTAATTTACATAAAATTACAAAATGAAACACAGTCTAATCTTTGTTTATATGAATCAATAAGTACTGCTCTAACTTTTATTGTGTAGAAAAACAATTATCACCAACCCCCCTGTCTGCAATATTCAAATGTTGACGTCATTACCAAAGTGCCCATATTACCTGCATGTGCAGGTAATATGGGCACATGTATTTAATGTATGTTTTAAAAACTACAATGAATCTACCATGTCTGGAATTTGCTTAAAATGTTGGAAATCATTAACTTTAAGATATAATTTGATATTGTAAGACCCTTCAGTAAATGCTTTGACTATATATTTCATTGTTTTATATTTTGTATATTATTTTTTTTTGAAATATTATTTTCATATTATTTTCATTATACAAGTCAATATAGGCCTTCAATAAGTTATTTATACTAATTATACACTGAAAATATACCCCAAAAAATCGTAGCAAAGAGATTGATGCCTCATCCCAATACTACATATCAATTCTACTCCACGTTAAATGTAAATCTAACGTATGACATTAAATCTTAACATAAAGATGAGTCCATTATTTGAGGAGGGGAAACGCAACATTACATTCATGAGTTTAGTGGAAATGCACGCAGCTGAAAAACAAAACCCGCGCTAACGGCGGGAAGCGACCGATTGACAACTGCATGCAATTATTACTTAGCGCACAAAAACTCGCCTAAGAAAACTTCCCTGTCGGTAAAATGGAATTCTCAGTCGATCCGTTCGAGGAAATTAGTCCTGTGGGGTGTAACACATAGACTTACGATTGATTAAAAGTTACGATTGATTTTTTCTTGGTAGCCTCATTTGGAAACTAGGTACAGACATGAATTAGGATTTTGACATGATTAAGAGTAGGGTTTGGGCTAGGGTTAAGATTAAGATCATCAACTTTGGAGCATCTAGTCCATGATGAGAATAATGAGAAAAAATCAATCGTAACTTTTAATCAATCGTAAGTCTTTGTGTTACACCCCACTGGACATGAAATAAATAATTGAACTTTTATCATAGTTTTCGTAGGTAGATGCTTCAGACCAGATTGGGGAAAAAGACATTTTGGCAAGCCTATAACACCATTGTGCTAAAGTTGTAATCAGAATCTTTATTTCACATAGATTGATGTTCCTAACGATTATTGATATAAATAGTGATCTTGTCACATCTTGCGAAGACGCCGCACAGTGGGCCAGGCGTTAGTCAAAGTGCGCCAAAACTAGGATTTGGTGATCAAAACAAAATCGGGTTTTTTATGTTCACAGTAAATAAAACAACCTCTTGAACATCTCCATATAATATTTCATCTTGAAAACGTTTTTTAGTTGGTTATTTTTCTTCGAAAGTACCGGTAATTGTCTATTTTGGGAGAAATCTAGTGTAAATGACGCTTTTTAGTTTTTTGAGCGTTGTAGCTACAAAAAAATGTTCAATCCACTTCAAAATTAATTTTCATGTTTAAAAATACATATTCTAGCTCACAATAAAATTTAAAAGCAAAATCCTGCTCCGTTCGGAAGTAATTTTAGAAGAAACCGATAAATTATGGCAGAAAATTATATAATTTTGTTTCATGTGGAGATAAGTTCATTATTGCCGTCGATTGCCGCGCGGAAAATGCTATGAATGGCTTTGTTAAAGTTTCAGCTTTACAGAGATACCAAATTTGGCTGCCCGTTTTTACCCGATTTTGAATTAGAACAAATTTTCCGTCCGCCCGTTTGCTAAATTTATTGCCAAAAACTGCCAAGTTAGTGAAAAGCAGCCGCGCCGCTGCGCAGTGGGACACGTACAATCAAAACTGCTCCAAAACAGACATTTGGTTATCAAATCGATTTTAAGTTTTGTAATGTTTCAAGCAAAGATTTCAAACTCTAGATCATGTAGGTGCAATATTTCTTCTTAAAGATAATTTTGAGTAGGTCAGTTCGCTTCAAAGGATCCCAATTTTCAATTTAAGGGTATAGTATTTGTAAACTACAAATTTGATAATATTTTCACTGAACGAATTCTGTGATTTACTTTAAATTGCACTCACCTGTCTCAGAATAGATACTTTTAATGATTGTAGAGTTTAAAGGCAAACCCTCATTAAATTCTGAGGTTAGTTTTGAAGAAAAGGGGGGATATGGAAAATTACGAACTTTTCTTTCATAAGCTTAAATGGTCACTATTGCTGCCTATTGCTGCGTTAAAAATACCCTAAGCCCCTTAATTATAGTTTCTACTCTACAGTGATACCAAATTGGGCTGCCACCTTCTGCCACTTTTTGAGTTAGAGCCGATTTTTCACCAGTATGTTTGCCTCTTTTATCGCCAAAATTTGCTCAAAGCGTATTCCTTTCTACTGTTTAACCCCTTCTATATGATATTCACCAGGCTACGCTTAATTTTGGAGAATGATATTGCAAATATACCGCTTTAATTACTGCTAATTTCCATCATTATCAAGTAGGAAAAAAAAACCTATTGTACTACAATTTCTATTTGCCTAGGTATGTGTTAAATAGCCGTACTGGTCCAATAAAAACAAATTTTTCACGACCTCAATGAAACTAACGAAACGGTGTAGTTTGGTCCTTATTAACTTATACTGAATTAAAATAACCTATCAAGTATAATCCATCCATGCCTCATCCAATGAGAAAAAAAGGTAGTTCAATGACGTCAAATCATTTAAAAATGCTCCAATTGTACCCCAGTGGTCTGTAGAAGCCCCTTTCATGTCTTTTTTATAAAAGTTAATGAGGAAAAAAACGTTTTGCGGAGAAATATGCCTTAACCAATCATAAAACGGTATTTAAATGACGTCATAGAAATTTGAAAAAAAATCTCATTGTGTTTCTTATGTCTCGAAACCACATATTAGTCACACTCATCAAAGCAAAATGAAATTTTTCATGCGTTACCATTAATATTTTTCCTTGACCAATCAGAAAACAGTACTTAGATCACGTCACACGAATTTGAAAATGTTCTTATCGAATTCTACGAGTCTGAAAACCCAAGACCGACCCCAAAAATGAATTTATTATGTGGTCTTCAAAGAAAAATCAGTTTTGGCGCAGTTTGAGGTAATTCTGGCCCACTGTGCGCCGTCCACATTCGATATAGTCCAGCAGCAGATTGCAATTTTGGGGCCTAACCTTGTTTTGGCGTCTATAGTTTTTTTTTCAACGGATTATGATTGCCTAAACCTTCTTTTTGAAGAATCCGATTGCTGACACTTTGTCAGCATTGAGCATTTTGAGATATGTGACGTCATACAAAATGGCCGCCAAATTACCCAATTTCCCTCTAAAATTGAGAAAATAGATGTTTAATATGGACATTTCAACAACATTAGGGAGCTAAATGTCTTTATATCTCTTAGACCATTTCTAAATATTGTTTTGTTAGGTCACATGACCATACATTACATGCTAATTTGCATATTGTCCACAGCGCCCTCAATTTTGAAGTATTAGTTTTCATGAAATATATGTGCTCCCGAAATAATAGGTTTCAACCCCCCCCCCCCCATTTTTCTCTGAAATATATAAATACCAGTCAAGAAGGGATAAGCCTACATGTAATATTTTTCATTAAAGCAGCGAGGATTGGTTTAATGGCTCAAATTTTTGTCCCAATAATAAGTTTTATTTAGATGGTGTTATATGAATAATATTCAATGTGAAACAAATTAAAACACTAATTGGTTCTTTTCAACCTCTAAAATGAGGGATGAAAATTTTAGAGAATTTATACACTATCCTGTTAATGAAATAAAAAAACAAGCCTCTAAAGGTAAATAATAATAATATTTGTAATATTAATAATAATAATAATAATAATAACAAATTTTTATATAGCGCCCTTCCAAATAAATTTGTTCAAGGCGCTTCACATAAAAAAACCAAAACCAACAAAACACAACAGTAAGAAAAGTGACTTGCTCTCCAAGTTAGTAAAACAGATCAGAGGGAGAACAAATATGTCTGCAATTTGTTCTTAAATGTTTGAACCGTTGTACAAGAACGAATTTCAAGAGGAAGGCCATTCCAAATTTTGGGACCTGCAAAACTATTAGTTTGTTCACATTTTTTGGAATTGATCTTTCGAATTTTCAAAAGAAGGGGGTGTGTTCGAGATCGTAAAGAGTAATTTGACTGTGTGAACATGTTTGAAATGTATTGAGGAGACAAATTATGAAGAGACTTAAATACAATCAATGCTACTTTAAACAAAATTCTCTTCGAGACAGGTAACCAGTGCAAAGTTCTTAGTAGAGGTAGACTTTTCTAATGATTATTTTCTCGTTACATTTTCAGGGGAAGAGCTCAGTTCGGAACATTCATTATGGTTTTGATCAACATATGGTCAATTTTATCTGAGCTTATTATAAATTTCTTTTTCTATTTAGAAAACTTTAACTGTTGATAATGCACTGCATCCCTCTGGATTCTGGAGTCACTACATTATATAACACTATATTACACCAGATCAGTTTTGGACATAGGACTTTGCTTTGGGGTTAAACCCTTCCAGGTCTTCAAGGGTACATGGTAAAATTAGGTGGAGGCATAACAGCAGGTGTTCCATGGTCTGCTCTTCCCCCAGCAGTCATGTCAGTATGTCCGTCCTCGTTGTATACCCACTTTCCCCAAAAGACCTTACAGCGTCCTGTGCCTGTGCCGAGATGGGTCAGGCATGATAACGATGGCCATTATGACCTGGTGAGGGGATTCCTTTGCACTTATGAATAGCCTGAATGGCATTTCTCAGCGATGGTTGGTGCACAGGGTCAGTCTAAGTTTGCGGGCAGATCTATCAAGGAATAGGCCTAATGTAGAATGGAGGAAACTATGACTTTGGATTTCAGTTTTTTGTTGGTAGGATTTTGATTGTAGATGGGATGGAGGCCCCCTCCTGTTTTGTCTTCAAAGAAATGTTCATGTGAGGCAATGCAGAGATCGTCAACATACAAGAACATTTATTGGGGTGTATTGGTTGGTTATTGGTATACATATTGAAGAGCAGAGAGGCAATGACACTGACTTCTGGGAGACCCGTTTCATCTTGCGCCGTCTGCTGCGCTGGCCATCAAGGCTGATTTTTCACCGATTCGTTGGTAAGTTACAAACAACTTTATAAACGACTGGTGATCAGTTGTTGTGCTAAATGGTTTAGCAGGTGATTAGTACAGCACCCAAGAACATTATCCCGTCCCTCGTAAAATCGTTCTTAACTTTAACGAGGACATGGTGAAACCAAGTAGAACCGTCTATTTGGTAGCAGGTTCAGGAGTAGCTTGGTCAGCTTCACATCGTTTGTCATCTCAAAGAATTTACGGGTGAGAATTTTATGGTGTCATAAGCTGCTGGGAGGTCATCAAAAGCTATTCCGGTAATAAGCTCTTCCTCAAACCCATCCTCGATGTGCTGTGTGAGGTTCAGGAGCTGGCTAGTACAGGATTTCCCTGGCCGGAAACCTGTCTTTTAGTGTTCAGGAATGAGGAGGTCATCATCAATAGGGACAATACGATTAGTAAGTAAGAGTCTTTCAAAGAGTTGAATTTACATGTATGATATGTATGACATAGTAGAGAGATGGGCATGTAGCTCTGCAGGATCTTTGCCCCGTTTAAGCAGGACAGCGACTCTTGATTTCCTCCATAGCTTCTGGAATGTATTGGTACTCTTGCAATTCAGCATGTCAAGCAGCCACCGAAGCGCAACAGGTTCAAGGTGATTGATCTGTTCGCAGAGGATATCATCAAGACCTGCAGCATTGTTGTTCTTCGTGGACTTAATTGATACCATCACACAGGTTTTTCATACTGAAAGGTCTTGTCAGGTCTGAGGGCTCTTGGAAGCATTCTTCAGCATCTTGGGGAAGCTTCGCTCTCCTGGAACAGTGATCAAGGTTTCCCTGACTGGTCACAAGGAGCTGTGGTGGGCAACTTGGTCAGCAGCGACTTGTGGTCTTGGTTAAGTTTCTGTGTAGGCCCTAGTCATTTCCAAGAATCCGATTTGTTTCCCAGGCCTTCCTACTGCTGTGGGTCATATCCGTTGACTCTGTCGACTTCCATAATGACTGTAGTAAGGTTCTCACCACATTACCTTGCGTCAACACTGTAAGGATCACTCTGCAAGCGTTTTACAAACTCAAAGTAAAGCACCTTGGAGTCATCAGACAAGCCTGGTGTATAGCTTGTGCTGTAGCTTCGTGGGATACTTTGTCTTGAGGACTTCTTTGATCATCTCTACAAGGTGTCATAGTTACACAGAATGGACAGATGGTTCTTGAATTCATCATCCAGATCTAATGCAAAGTGTTTCCACATTCCGGTCTTTAAGTGGAAACAGCATCGGAAGGGAAACTGTGTGAGTATATAGCTGCGTTCACTCTAGATCTAATATAGGCCCGATTGGTTATGCTGGATGTGCGGAATTTGCCTCTCACATTGGTTGGCAATGTTGACACCCGGTCAGGGTTTGTATCTGCGTCTCCATCGTTCGCTATGTGAAGGAAGAGGGAAGCTTTGCATCACTTGCATCTGCCCATTTTTTCGATGAGTTCGCCGTCTCTCATTGGTTCTCTATATTCCCATGTAACATGATGGCTGTTTGAAGTCTTCAATAGCCACATTGATGTGGTCTCCAGATACTCATGGGGGGTTAAAAAGTCTGAAGTGGGAGGTTTATATAGGCCAGAGCTTACAGAGAGATTTGAATTCGGTGGTTTTAGGCAACACAATTTGCCATAAATTGGAAGAAAAGGAGACTATCATTTGAGTAGCAACATTTTTTTTTAATTTAGAAATAGAGGGCGCTATAAACAAAAAATACAATTACCTTGACATTTATGTCATGTTTTATAATTTAAAACAATAGTTAGTAAAGTTCCCACAGACATTCAGACATTTATTAGTTGACCAATAGTGCAGTTTTACACATTTTTAGAGGAAAATTCCTGTATTTGGGCGGCCATTTGTATGACGTCACCTTATCTCAAAATGCTCAATGCTGACAGAGTGTTCAGCAATCGGTTTTCTTCATATTGAAGGTCTAGGCAATCATAATCCGTTGAAAAAAAAACTATAGACGCCAAAACAAGGTATATATCGAGATGGCGGCCAGACTAATATGCATGTGAATATGCGGAAATATTGACCATCGAGTAAAGATTCGTTGTGATAATGTTCAAGTGACAGGACTTTTTTTTAACCAATCGAGATGAATGTACCATATTTGAAAGCTGAGAATTCAAAGCTTTTAAAAACTGCTTGATCATTAAGGATGTAATATAATTATATGCGTAATCGAGGAGATGACTATGCAGCGTATGAGCTATTTTGAGAGCAAAATTGGCCATATTGTACAGGAATTTGATCTTACTAGGATTTCGAATTGACACAAGTGACAGGACTTTTTTCCCTTTGCAATAAGTTATTCCTATTTTTGAAAAATTCGGACTCTTAGCGTACTTATTCAAGTGATCATTCTTTGAAAGATAGTTGCTCGCCATAAATCAAGAAAACAAAGTGAAAAAACTGTCAAAATACAAAAAGTCTATGGCCGCGTTCGCTTTGCGTAGAGTGATAGCGCCCTCTTCCCCTTAAGTTACAACTAGAATTGATATGAGTACCAGAATCATTTCCCGCCATTTTGGATGGCCCATATTACCTGCACTAATGTTGCTGTGTCAGGCAAGCATTCAATGCCACATTACACCCCTTCACTACAACGAATTGACCTGTACACGATGAATGAAACTATAAGCTTACTAAATATACAAAACAATTGAGGTTACCCCCTCAAACACTCTTTCACCATCACATTTTGTGAAATATCAAATTTTACATCAGGGTAAAAAAATGCCGTAAGTTTTTACCTACCTTGTTCGTTTTCAGCAATTTTCTCAGAGAACTTTCGGCATCAGATGCTCTCACGACGATATATTTTCGTATACAGTTCATATGAACAACATTATGGTGCTCACCGCACCGGTCACCGGTCACCGGTCGACGGTCACGACATGATTTGCTTCAGGTGGCCCATATTACCTGCTGGCCCATATTACCTGCATGTGCCCTACTTACAGGTTTGAGATTATTTTCATATTCATTTCATTTAATTCCGCAACAACAGCAACAAAAAAAAAAACACAGATTTTTGCATTTCAAAATCATTACAACAAACAATCGAAATACACGTTTCAATATAATATAACTATAGTACAAACAGAGCTAGTGAATATAATAATGTAGAAAACAATTAACTTAACTGTTGATAATGAGGAGGAAACATTGCTTGTTAATCCGATTCCCAAAATATACAATAAAACGACAAATACACACAAATCAGATGTATAACTAGGTGTAGGTATATTACGTATACATAATTTCGAATAACGCATAGTAAAAGAATGTGGGTAAACAGTTTAAAAGCAAAACGACAAGTTAGGCCCCCTGATAGGCGAGAAAATGAGCTCGAAATATTATCAGGAAATACTTAGATGATGGCGACTTTAGAAACCGAAAGAAGCATGTAGCATTCTGTTAAATGTGATCATGCTTACTATAACGTTTACTAGGTGAAGGAATGTATGCCAATACTTGGGTCGTTCAATCTTGGAAGCATTCGCAACAAACATTACAAGAAAAATATTTCCTGCGAAGCGAAACTTGAGCGACCAAAACTATATGTACTTTATGATTTGAGATTATTATTCTCTTTCCTAATAAAATCTGCCCATTCTGACGAAATTCAAAATACCATTTCTAATAGTCACCTGAAAGGTTAATTTCAGCATAAATTGCTAAACTAACCACCCCTAAAAATAAATAACAAACATAATAAATTATAATAAAATATACATTAACTAGATTAGATCTGTTGTACATAATTAATGGAAAACATTACGGTTTTATTCATCACATATATATTTCAACATGGCATGGAGTCATATATGTTTTATGACCATCTTGGTTTCAGATTCGTTTTCTTAATTTATCAGAATTTACATTATTAGTCATCAACACGATCAAATATATACATGTACAGAACTTAAGTTAAAAGCCATAAATGATCCATTTAGCATTTTGTCCTAAATGGAACTGCGGGTACTCTCACCCAAAACCTGGTTACACCACAACGATAATGATAACCACAAACTATAAAGAAAAATATGATGCAGGCTCTTTAAGCGTTGTTTTACGATCGGGGTACACCGTCAAAAAATGGCCTTCTATGCACAATAAAAAGAAATAGAGGGAAGGTAATATTAAATCTACGATGGCAAGCTATTGGGCACTATTAGAGCAACCTACAAGAGAAAAATAAATTATTGAAATACAGATTTACTTCTAAATATTGACCATTATATGGCATTTCAGGGCAAAATTAATGTCTCATTTTATTATTTTGAGCCTGCGCATCTTGATTATTAGCAATCATTCGGCTTGCCTTTCCAATCAGAATTGACTACCGAAATGCAATTGTTTAAAGACTGAAAACCCCAGAAGCTACAGTTAATTTGATTTTTTGTGACCATTAACCAAAAATGGGTTGCCAATTCTGTCAAAAAAATGTCCTCTCCGAAATCGGTGGTTTTACGCATAGTTGAACATCACTTGATGAACAATGTTTTTGTCTGTAAGAACACTTGTATATTGTAACGGATTTTATATTATGATGTTTTAATTGTTCCACTCCGTGAGATGGATGTAATAATTTAATTGAAAGGATGGCCGGCGGATAACAATTCACACACGAAGAGTATAGTAGAATTCAAACCAGGATAATAGTTCAGACTCTTTGTATTTCTGATCAAAGCACGCTAATATATCTAAGTTTAACAGATGAATATTAACAACTGGGGAAGTTCTGTTGCTAGGAATAACTTCTCTTCGGCGACATGGACAACAAGCTTAACTTGCATACGACATCGCGTTCTCGAGAAGAGTAGCGATTCTCATTTCTCGACGAGCTGGTAACAAAAGAATAGCTTGGCAAATGTTTCACAGCGGATTGGTCTTATGCTTATATAGATTCTCTCACAAATAACCTTCTCTTCTTTAACATAAGAGGAGAGACAACTGAGGTAAAACATTGATGACGGACGGTTGTTTATGTCGCAGAGGTAAATGGGCTTGATTAATGTGGAGAGAGTTTCCGTTGACCGACATAATACCAACTTTGGACAGATGCCCCACGAGTAAGAGAATGTAGAGAGCAGAGACCGCGACAACAGGAACTGAATGGAAAGGACATTGGAGAAGGAGGAAAGGTATGATTTAGCAAAGCTGTGAGAGAGAAGTCTTTAGAGAGTAAGTTAGATGAGAGATTTGAAGTGAACAGGGAAGTCTAGAAGAGCAAAGCAATAATAATACAATTGTTTAAAGAGGAAAGACAAAAGATGCAAGAGGTAACATCGCTGTTCTGTGTAATCAGCAAAGTTGAGATCGGCAGACTGCCATAATTTTGGAATGGCGCTCTAGCAATGGGTAGCATTTCTGTACAAGGATTGAGTGCAATAATGATTCATCAATTAATAAACTACGTAAATACAACTATTAAATGGCCAACTGCTATACAAACGAAACACATATCATTCCCAGCATAATATCTAGAGCTAAATGTGTGACACTTATCCTCCCCCTACGGAAAGATATCGCTGCCCCATGCGATGAAAAAGAGATTCGAACAAGGAAAGAAGAAGAAGAAGCAGAAGAGACGAGAGGAGAGAGAAGATGATCAGAAAGAGAGAAAGAGTATAAAGGGTGTTGGAGAGAGAGTAAACCTAAACAACAATGGTACAAACCAATTAACAACTAGCTATGATGAACTTATCAAATATAGCGACACAAAAATACAACAGTAATAAACAAGTAAACATAGATGAAAATTACTCCAACCATTTTAACAGAAAAGCCAACCAAATAAACGTCCTACAACACAAACGCAGATAAATGTCAAAAACTCAATAACAAATTATTTACACAGATTCGAAAGGAAGTAGCATGAAAATAAATCGGTAGACGAGTAGCGTTTCAAAGAGAGGGATTTAAAATGTAGGTGACAGATGTAGAGAATAAGAAGAAGGTAGAAAGACATAAAGAAGAGAGAGAGAGAGAAAAGAGAGAGAAAGAGAATAAGAGAGAGGGAAAGGGAAAGGGGATAAATGGTAGCAAGAAGATATTTACAGTTTATGTACACAACCAACAACCAACCTAAGCAACGTAATCAAAGCAAGGGTAAACATAACTGTTTCTTTTTTTTCTTCAAAATTACGACTGCCTTCATTCTGAGGTCAAAGTAAACAGATTAAAGTACCAAAACAGAAATCGTTCAATGAAGCTATTAACAAAGCACATTAGGAACTTCGTCAACAATGAACCCTTTAAGAATCCAAGAATTGACCAGAAAATAAGAAAATAATACATTGAAAGATGACAATTCTGATTGTGCCCAATCCAAAATCAATCTGAAATACATTTATACACAACCATATTTCGAAATAAAATCAACGTACAATTAAAAATAAGAACACTGTCCGTTATATCACACAAAATAATAATATTTGATGATCTGACAAATCAGAATGTTAAAGATAATTGAATTGTATGAGAAAAGCAATATATGTTTTGTGTAATGCATCAAAAGAGGACCGATGGTAGAATGAATTACATTCCCAGATTATGACGTTGAAAGTGTGAATAACAGACGGTGCACTTAAAGAAAGCAATAATATAACACAACAAATATAAACGAACAAAGCATACTGGAAGTAACAATAATTATGACATCTATAAAATAAACAATCATCACCAACTACACTGAAAACCTAACCTCGTCCGTCAATGGACCGACTAGCTTTAAAGCTAGTCGGTCAAGACGGACTAGTTTTAAAGCTAGTCTGCCATGTTAGTCCGTCAAGACGGACTAGCATACAACTCAATCTACATCTCTCAACTTAACGGACGAGCTTTAAAGCTCGTCCGTCAAGCTTGATGCTAGTCCATCGACGTGACCGACTAGGTCTAAAAAAAAGGAGGGGGGGGGGGTAGGACAGTTCACCCATTAGAATGACTGACTAGCTTTTGATACAAATAGTTGCAATGTCGTTTCAATGTATTCTGTTTCCGAGCGTAATCAAGTTAATACATTCTTTAATAAACAAAGGTTGTTTTCGCTTGACAATCTGAAAGCTTACGAGACATAACATCTATCATGACAAGTATGCAATTCACGAGTACCGGTAGATTCCAAAATTTGTTCTCCATTCTTCAATTACAGGCTAATTGAATACCTTGTTACTATAGAACTCAAGAACCCGGTATTTCCTTACAGATTGCTGGTGAATTCCCGGCTTAGCAACAACAGTGAATAGAAGTTGGATACGATCAACATTCTCAAACAAAGGTTGTTTTTGCTTGACAATCTGAGAGCATTACGATAGCCGAAATAACATAAATCATGACAAGTATGCCATTCACGAGTAGGTTAGAAATATTGTTCCATTCTTTAAGGCCCGGTCCCACTGACGGGAGGATTAATTGCGCATGAGTTGCGTATACAAATTTCGTTCATCCGCAACAAAAAGCCCAAAACAAAACAAACAATCCGCAATTCATACGCAAATCATCCTAAAGAGCGAGTGGGACCGCGCCTTTAATTACAGGCTAATTGAATACTTCGTTACTATAGAACCCATGAACCGTCTATTCTTATAGATTGCTGGTGAATGCCTGGCTTAGCAACAGCAGTGAATAGAAAGTGGTACATCACTATTGCATGTATTAGTTGCATTATCTGTATGTGAATTCCATTTAATGAGGAAACTGTACAGACGCACACTGGATATACCCCGTAAAGCTTAAGATTTTGATTTTAATGGCGATCTCCTTCCTGTGACATGAATGTGTGAGTACTCTTTTTCAATTCCTTATGTTTCAGTTCACAGATAGCGTTAATTTTTTCACATAGATTAATGCTATAATCACCAACGCGAAAAATTATGTCTTGCCAAATCAATTTATAAATTGTGTGTATTTACAACGATAGTAACAATCGCATTAAATTATGAAAATTGGAATTTAATTCTAATAATTAATATAAGCGCCACTTTTCTTTTAGAGTACTTGTATCTGAAAGAAAATAATATTGGATTAGAGGCGCGACTTTGGGATTCTGAAGTGGCTCTCAAGGACAAGTGTATACGCCGAAAATGCAAAAGCAGGTAGGCCTACAACAAAAAGTCATGATGATGCAAGCCATGGCGGCGACTCCTGGGCCCCGTGCCCCCATTATTTGTTAATTGCCGTAATGTTAACTAATTGTGCCTCCTGTATTAATTCCTGTCTTCTGATTTATATCATCATAATAAAATGTTTATTTATTTATTTATTTACTTTTATATATTTATTTTTTGCTCAAATTCTTGTGACAAAATGCATGTTTTTAATCGTATCTTTATAATGTCTTCTAATATTTCAGATTTGACGTATCTGACCAGTGGTGAAGCCATATTAACCTCGTCCGTCATGCTAGTCTGTGCAGACAAGCAGCAAGAAAACATCGCTGGCAGAAAGCGCGACGGACTAGCTTTTATTTACACAATGACCGACTAGCTGTAAGCTAGTCCTGCTCAAAAGCTCGTCCAGTCTGGGCATCACTAACGACTAAGCTTTCAGGCTTAGTCCGTCAAACTAGTCGGTCAACGGACGGACGAGCTTTAAATTAGTCCGTCGTGACCGACGAGCATTAAACTAGTCCGTTCTTGACGGACTAAACTTGACGGACTAGCCTTTCAAGCTAGTCCGTAGAGACGGACGAGTTTTAAAGCTAGTCGTAATAAACCGGGTTGTGTTTGAAGGAAAACTAGTCGCGTCTGGACCGGGACTACGCTTTAAAGCTAGTCAGTCTGGCATCACTACGAACTAGCTTTAAAGCTAGTCGGTCTACGTTTTGGTTTTCGTGTAATAACAGCCTTAAACCGAATCATTTAAGGAAGAAGGAGGCATAGTAAGAAAGAGAGATGGACAGAGAAATGAGAATGGAGAGAAATGATGGAGAGCATAGGAAAGAGAAGGTAATAAAACATAATTTATTCAAATTAATACTGACCACGTGTAAGGATTTAAAAATTTTAACATTGAACCAAAATGCAAAACTATTTTTCTTCTTCAGATTAATATGGTTGACACACTTACACTACCTCAATAAGAACTAAAATAAAACAAAAACAAGTGTAAAGGGAAGAGGCGGGAAATATAGAGGTGAGGGTAAGAGAGGAGAGAAGAGCAGAGAGAGAAAGGGAGAGAGCAAGAAAATATGCTTTACAGAGGAATGAGAGTTTGAAAAGATAGACATTTGCTCATAGTGTATAAAGTAAACTCAATATATTTCATACACTTTATGGATCTATATTAATTTCGATCCTCAACACAAGTTGATCGAGCAATCAGCAAACCTATGATCTTGTCTAATCTTAAATTATAAACACTCAGTAACTATTAAAAACCGTACCTCCGTGCTCTTTTGAGTTCTGATAGATAGTACCAGGTAAGATAGAGAGAGAGCAGAGAGACGAGAGAGATACGCAACAGTATCTAAGTAAACGTTACTCATTGGATACCTAAAGTATGGCTGCTAGCGTCGGAGTAACTCTACATGCATATACTGAGTAGATGGGTTATATGCTTAGATGACTCGATACTTGAGTATGAGGATGTAGATAATATGATTGATAAATATGTGAGGTGACAGAGGAGGAGAGAGAATACTGCGAGATGTTGCCTGTTCACTTGCAGTATAGGGTAGTGGAATGGTCAGACAAGACCGCGACTTATTTATCGATAAATAGCAAAGATACATTCTTATGATCTATTCAGAAAACCTGATAACATATTGACATTTCGCATTATTCATTTATACACCACTTTACCGCTACATTTGTACAAGGTATATAAAGCTGAGACAAGGATGGATAGGAACAGGATTATAGATTAAGAAGTAAGAGGAGAGGAAGAAATGAAGTGAGAGAAGGATAGGGAGGGAGAGAGAGAGAGAATTGAGTGGGATAGAGAGAGATCGAGAGCGAGAGTGAGAGTAAGAGAGATTATAAAGAAGAAGGAGGGGCTAAACTAGAAAGTTTTATAAAGAAAATATACAGTATAGCAGAAATTGAAACGAACAGAACATTATAAGGCAAAATCTATTAAAATTACCACAAAAACTTAATGAACAAGTAAGTGTCAATAACATTATATATCCATAATCATTATGCTAATTCAGTGTCCAAATCTGTCGGGCACTGTCAATTTCCTCCCTGAACGACGAGGGGAATGAGTGTCTTTCAAGCTAGTCTGAGTACCAGCCGTACGAGAGTTAGCAAGAGATACATTATCACGAATTTTCTTAGAATGTTCTTTCACCCAGTTTGGAATGTCAGTACTCAAGAAATGTTTCAAACGATCATGATGGAGAACTTTAAATTTCCCCTTTTGTTGAGCTCTAATTTCAAACACTATATCACTGAGTTTTCTTGTGACAACACAGGGCCCAACCCATCGCGCAGACTTAAGTTTAGGGGAAAGTCCCTTCTGTTTAGTTGTATCTAAATAGTAGACCAAGTCCCCAGGGTTGTAGGTGTTTACAGATAGTCTCGCATCATAGTCCTTCTTCTGTCTTTGAGTTGCAGAGGCTAAATGTTCACGAGTTAACTTGTATGCATCCGTCAAATTGGATACAATGTTCGCTGCGTACTCATCATAGACCTGGTCATTGATATCGGGCTTCTCCAAACCAAGAGCGATCTCAATGGGGGTTCTCACTTCGCGTCCCAAGAAAGTTCGGAGAAAAACCGGTAGTCTCGTGGATAGTGCTACGATAGGCAGCCGTCAGAAGAGATAGATTCATGTCCCAGTCATCCTGCTTTTTTCAAAACATAAGCAGAAATCATATTAAAAGCGCTGTGATTGAACCTTTCAATCATTTCCATTAGATGACGGGTGATTACGGTGTTTTCCTAGTTTTAGTTATTTCTAACAGCATCACAATACGTGCTGGAACAAGTGCGATTCAAACATGTCTCGACATTGGTACAGAATGTATTTCCAAAGGAATACCCACTCTATAGCAATAAATTCTTCTAACACACTATGTCGGCGACAGTGCGAGCTGATTGATCAGGTATCCATCAGGCGTCGATCACACTTGGTAAACAAATCACCCACTACCAAAACATAGCGGTTGCCTTGTATTACTGATGAAACGGTCCATGATGTCGAGAGCGACGCGGATCCATAGGGAAACCAGAGTTATATTCACCAAGAAGGCGCGCTAGGTTTCGATGCTGGACGCTTCCGGGCACCCACAAGTTATACAATTCCTGATGTATTGTTTTACTGATTCTTTCATGTTAAACAGTAAAATTTTCGTTGCAATCTACTCAAAGTCTTTCCTTACACCAGATGCGCTGACAGCACAGACTTGTGATTAGATTTCAATACCTGATCACGCAATGCGAGGGGACGACGAGTTGCCGGAAAGTCGTTAATTTACTATTAGTCCAATGTCTTTTGTAGATAAATACCGTCCTCAATTCAAGTTGATTCCACAAGAGCCACAAATTTCTAACAACTGGACTCTTATCATGAACAGCAGCACGAGTCGGTGCTCTCGGAAAGATTCTGATAACCACTTATAGACGATGCCGATTCGACGCTCGTTACGTTTGCATATCACTTAAAGTCTCTCGATCAAAGCGTTAGGTAAGACTTCCTGCTGCCTGGGGGTCACCCCCAGCTAAGGCGCCTGTGTCCGAAAGCGCAGGCAGGTTATCTTCCTTTCCGTCATTATCGCTGAATGTTTACTTTTCGACTTCTTTCTCGATGTCGAAGCACTCCTCAACAACTGAACACTAAATGGGCGAGCCATTCCTCTCCGAATATTCTCTAAATTCATCTCTCACATAACGAAATTCTCTAAGAGAAGCAGCAAATTCATAATAAATCTCGGAAGTTCCACAAAACACATTCGGCAATGATCCACCATGACGACCAGCGTCATGAAAACGAAAATCAACAGAGTCCACTTATATTGATTGGAGTCTTTGGTCCGATTTAATCGAGCTGTACATTCTAGTTGATCCACGTATTGAATTAACACGAGCTTGCTGCACCTTGACGGTCGTAACGGGCCGCGACATCGTCGTCTTCGTCGAAGAAAGTGTGACCAAGCTACATGTCGTTCCATACATTTCTCGAACACCACAATGGTAACTTCTCGTATAATTTGTCTTGTCATAGAGTAACACGACCCTGGCGTGCCATGGTATTCGAGACATCGCGTCAGCGTTGCCATGACTCCTCCAACGCGGTGCTCGATGTCGAAGTTGTACCTGCTCTAGAATCTCAACTCAAACGAGAGCAAGCTGGCAGATCGGTTCGGAAAACGCACATTATCCATCTTAAGGAAGCAATGATCTGTGCGTATAAGAATTTCCTTCCATGAAGATAATGTCGAAAAATGACGCACAAAGGAGACGATCGCGAGCAATTTCGACGTGTAGTACAATATCGACGTTGACTTTTAGTTAATGTTCGCTAGCGGAAGCAACAGGTTCTTCAACTTGCTCTTGGGTGACGTCATCCCATTGCAGCTTTAGAAGGACGCGCGCTACTCCCGTAGCTGATGCATGCGGCGTCGAGGAATGAACACATGCCCGTCTCATCAGTAGGGTAGGCCATGAATTGTCGCTCACCACTACACGTCTTTCAGTTCCATCAACGCTGATTGACAGCTGTCACACCACTTGACTTTTTAGCATTTCAAGCAGTTATGTTCAGCGGGGGCCGCTATCGTCGAAAACCGCGATCGAAACGGCGATAGTAACGAATCACAAACCAAGAAAAGAACGAACATCGCATATCGACGTCGGCGCTCGCCAGTTTCTCACTTGTTCGCTTAGCAGGATCAGCCCTCGCCGTGATTCGCTCACGCAACATCGTCCAAGATATGAACAACTTCCGTTCGAAAAAGATGACACTTACTTGGTTTAGTTATGAGTCTGTTTTCCAGGCGACCAAAGTACTTCGTCGAGGCGCTCGATGTGCTCGTCGAAAGTAGAACTCATATAACGATATGTCGTCGAGATCAAAAATCAGTTCGCCACTGAAGTCCTATCATCACAAGCTCCATAGCGCTCGTCAACAGTGCTTGGCGGCATTACAAAGTCCAAAAGGCATTGTAATATATTCGTATTGTCCAGTCCGTGTACTAAATGCGTTTTATGTCGATCTTCTTCCTTGATTTCGATCTGCAGTAGCCCGACTGCAAGTCTAAAGTTGAGAGACTTTACGCGCTCCTAACACGTCCAAGCAGTCTTCGATACGAGGCAGAGGGTAGGCATCCTTTCTTGTGACGTCGTTAAGTTTTCGATAGTACGCGCAGGGCCTGGTGTACATCACGCTTTTTGACATACACAAGCGGGTCTTCCACGCACTCGTCCGATTCCCGGATGATGCCTGTTTTAAGCTGCGATTCGATGATCCTCCTATCATCATAGACTCGAGTTGGACGGCGAGGTCGCTGCTTAATTGAGAGCTGCGTCTCCAGTATCAATGCTGTGTTGCAATAACGAGGTTCGTCAATCGTCGGTAGAAGAGAGCAAATGTAGAGAATGTTTCTAAGTAACTCAGATAATTGAAGCTGAGCAAGGGGGTCCAATCCTATCACCACGATCGCTCATATAATGATTGCAAATCGTCAGGCACTCTTCTGCGAAGTTCTACGTATCCGCACGTTGACTTAACAGTGCGAATGCAGCATTAGAGCTCTGGACAACTGATCACCATCACACACATATTATCACTGATCAATTCCATTGAACAAATTCGCATCCCACGAATGTAGCTTGATTCTTCACTGGACTATTGAAACAGCACCAGGTATATCAATATCATCCCGAGTGAGTCGACATCACGGCAAGTTGCGACATCGGAGATCATTATGCTACGCTCATGAGTATTATGTTCAATGATAGATATATGTGTTAGAGCTCAAAATCCAGTATAAGCGATCCTACCTGGCACAATGAACTCCGAATCTACGGCCACCACAATAGTATTTACTATACTGGACTGCTATCGTGATCCCATGAAGCTATTGGACCCAACAGATTATCAATACGGGACCACGTGCTTCGAGGGTACAGTTAAAATAATGCATGAAGTCGAATCCAAGCAAACCGGCATCGCTAATATCTGCAACAAATGCTTTCCAACCAAAATATTTGAACAAACATTCAACATTCGCTTGGATCGTTCCATGCACAGATATTATTCCTTGATGGCTGTCTGGAGCTGAATGTTACTAGTCAAAGGAATTAATTCCGGGCGAGTATCCAGGGCATTTGTTCATAAAGTTTTGTTGAAATAACTGTTACTGCCCTAATCCGCACTCCAGTAATATCTATCCAACCGTGCTCACCATTTTCAACAGTATACAGGCGATCGTCCACAAATTTGAAAGGCGATCAATTACATGCTGAATAAAATGCAGTTAGATTCCTTATACATTCATTATCAAGCGAAATAATTTGGGAGCTTCGTTTTTAAGTCATGGGGCGTCGACTGTGCTCGACGGAAGGATCGGCCCTATCTAGTTTCCCGACAATTGAGTATCAGGCTGCCATTGTGGTGGCGGAGCCTGTTGTGGTGATGGAGCCTGTTGTTGTGGGCGACGATGAAATTCGAGGGGTGGCTGCCACTGCGAAGGGGGTTGATTTTGACGCTGGTAGTTCTGCTGGTTATCATGCCTATTTGCATGTTGTCTGTCCTCTTGGGCCCGAGGTGGCAAATGAAAATTTCTTGCAATTGTCCAAGATTTCTACAATTGAAACACCGCAGTTGTTGCTGTCGTGGTGGCTGCTGTCTTGATTCGGGTAATTTGTCCATGGCCCTTGTTAATTGTTCAATTTTATTGTCCATTGCACTAAGTTTTCTTTGTAAGTCTGACAGTTTGTCGCTATCAGCGGCACCGACAGAGCGAATCTGCCTGGCACCCCTCCCAGACTCTTCCCTGAGATGCTGAAAACGTTCAGCAATCTCCCTCGCATCTTGAAGGGTGCTGGGCTCCTGCATGCCGATAGTCATTGCCATATGACTATCGCCAAGCCCGCGAAGAAAGTGACGAGTGCCAATCATCTCCCTGGTAGCGGCGTCGGCAGTTGGGTAGCCGAATTACAAGTCGACGAATATCCGCAGCGTACTCGGCGATGCACTCTTTGGGCCCCAATCGCCGAACTTCTAATTGGGACACAAAGGTTGACAGTTTCTGCCTTGCAGCAAATCGGTTGTCCAACGCTGCCAGTAGTTTCTCAAAATCGCCAATAATATCCGGGGTGAGTTGCTGGAAAGCCCAAATTGCGGCATCTCCACGGAGACATGCTGCGAGAGAACACCGTCGCTCGGGCTCGTCCCAGCACAAGTGTCTGCCAAATATTAAATGATGAGGTGAAACTCTCCCACGGCCTTCCACTGCTCCATCAAAACTTTCTTGTGTGGCAAATTGACTTTGACTTTGGAATGTATGGATATGTCGCTCTTTTGTTATTAGTGTCAGGATGAACACGATCAATTGTTCGAAGTCATTTTCAACTTCGCCTCCCCACAATAGCGAGTGCATCTCTCAATTCAGCTCTCAGTTCCTTAATTTCCCGCTCTAGATCCGACTTTCTCTTCTTGGCGACATGATGATAGATCTGAAATGTTATTAAATAAATCAGGCGCGTGTTAAATCCAAGATCCCACTCCTGACACCAGTGTAACGGATTTTATATTATGATGTTTTAATTGTTCCCACTCCGTGAGATGATGTAATAATTTAATGAAAGAAGGCCGGCGAAACAATTCACACACAGAGAGATAGAGAATTCAAACAGGAATTATAGTTCAGACTTTTATTTCTGATCAAGCACGAATATTAGTTAACAGTGAATATAAACATGGGAATGTCTTGCTAGGATAACTTCTCTCGGCGATGGACAAAGCTTAACTGTCGACATCGCTCTCGAGAAGAGTAACGATTCTCTCTTCGAGAGGGTAACAAAGAAGCTTGCAAATGTTCACAGGGTGGTCTATCTTTATATTACTCTCAAAATAACTCTCTCTTCTTAAAAAGAGAGAGACAACTGAAGTAAAAATATGACGGACGGTGTTTATTGCGCAGAGGTAATGGGCTTTAATGGGAGAGATTCCTTGACCACATAAACAAACTTGGAACAAGACCCACAGTAAGAGAGAGAGAGAGAGACGGACAAAGAAAACTGAGGCAAGGACATGAGAAGGAGGAAAGAGATTGATAGCAAAAGTTGAAGAGAGAAGTCTTAAGAAGTAAGTTAGAAGAGAGATTTGAGTGACAGGGAAGTTGAGAAGACAAAGAGATAATAAAGTAACATTGTTAGAGAGAAAGACAAAGAGCAAGAAGGAACATCGCTGTTTGTAAAGCAATTAGATCGCAGACTGCAATAAATTTGGAATGGGCGCTAGCAAGACATTCTGTACAAGGATTAGTGCAATAATGATTACATCAATTAATAAACTACTAAATACACTATTAAAGGCACTGTATACAAAGAAACACATTTCCCACAAATATCTAAGCTAAAATGTGTGACAATATTTACCACAAACTTATAATGTTTACTTCACCCACATCAATTTATTTTTCAGACAGTTCACGTTACAATGTTGTCAAATCACGTTCTGTCAAAAACGTCCTCTCCGAAAAATGAAGCAAATTGACTTTACGTGTAATAAAAACTTTGAACCCCTATAGAAAAATAAGTTGGTGACCTCATGCCTCCAAATTTATAAGCAATATCATTTTACTAGAACACATACACAAAAATTGAGGGAAAACAAAACAACTTTTTTTTTTGGGGGGGGGGGTCTAGTGAGACAAAATGGTGTACCCTGATCGTAAAACAACCCTTAACATAATTGTGTGGTCTGAGCTCTTTCTACAATTTTAAATTTCATTTTCATTTTGAATTTAGTCATTATGCATTTTGACTTTCATTATCATGAACATAGGCCGAACTTTTATTATTGAAATTTAAATTGAATGATTGATTTTATGCCAATATCATGAATAAAAAATGTACTTTATATGAATTTTATATTTTGTTCATGGAAATGCATACATTAACAATGGACAAAATGTAATACATTTCAATTTCAAATAAGTGAATTGGTATAAATACTTGATATCAGTAATAATCCACATTGTATAAAAAAAATGAAGATTTTGTTTTTCCTAAACCACCGTACTTCTTCAAACGCCATAATGACTCTTGATTCAACAGGTTAAATGGACTTTGTACTCATACAGTGTATCATGCTGAGTAGATATTTACTAATGGATTTAATCATGAAAGAAGTTGAGTTCAATTTTGTTATTGTCCGTCAATATTCAAGTGGGAATTCCCGCTTCGGGTACTTCGCGATATGATTTAAAATAAGAATCAACCAATAGTCTTTGTCGGAGGGAATTCAAACAATAATAATATATTGTATTATAATGTTAATGTTCGCTTCACTTTGATACAAAACTAAAGCCAAAACGTTCGTCATGTTCGTGGAATGTTTTTGGTGGGCGGTGTTATAATTTATATTCTCCCCTGTACATTCTCATTTGACTTCTTATTTCAATGATAGAATAATTCATCAAGAGTCGGATCGTTATGCATGCTCATCAGTTTGACTTATACAAACTATAATTTGTTTGGATATCCAGCTTGACACCTTTACAGACTCTTGTCTATAGTGATATTTTTTTGTTGCACGCATCGCATCATTGCTGGAACACAGGAGGTAGATAACAGAAACGAACAATCGCGTTGGCTTATAATAATTTCAAACTTTCCATCCTAATTGTCATTCGGTACAATCGACAGGAAATTTCTTCGTTACAGCTGCCGTTCCTGTAACTAACGCTAATCATGGCTTCCAAATCATCAACCTCAATTCAACGGATCCTAGAGTGTCCAGTGTGCCACGATAAGATGAAAGACCCTGTTATATTGCATTGTGGACATACATTTTGTAAACACTGCTTGGAGCAGAATATTAAAAAAGGAAACAGCCCTAGAGAATGTCCATTATGCCGGCAACCTTTTACACGAAATGAGCGCCAGCAACAATTCATTCCGGGATTGATCATCAAAAGTGTCCAAGATGCTTTGTTGGATGATGCCGTACCTGGACCATCGCAAGAAAGATCGATGTGCCAGAAGCATAACATTGACAAGAAGTACGCATGCAACAAATGTAAAGTACCTGTTTGCAGCGAATGTCTCATTGGAGACCATTGGCACCATTCCCTTTTGTCACCCCCAAAGACTATTGAACAAATCAAAAATGAAATGGAAACGCTGGTGGAAGATGGAAAAAAATGGATTTCAGATAAAAGCAATTACGAAAGCCATCTCTTATCTATTGAACGGAAAAATGCTGTTGCCCGTGATGCAATGGAATTGACACGAAAAACACTGGAATATACATACGAGAAAAATCTGAAACGCCTAAATGGGGAAAATGAGCGAATGTCAGCACTGATATCTAACAAAGAATATTTTTTTAGATAAGGACAATGAGAAGCTAAGGACGACACGCCATAGTATAGAAGAGAGGACTGATCTTATATCTTCAGCTCAGTCGAACATTGAAGGCGCTCTCAAAAGAAAACATCCAGAAGACATCATAAGTTCCTACGCAACGTATGCACAAAGTTTAAAAGAAAACTTATCCACCGCCCCCAATCCCCCTCTCACTATGTCGGGGGTTGGAAACAAGAAAATGTGCTTTGTGAAGTCTGAGATACCGAACCAAACCATTGGCAAGATTCTTTATCTTGAGAATGAAGATGTGGATGAAGACGAGGAAAATGATGATGATGATTGACCCATATATTCCAATATTTGATTGTCTGTTGATTATTATTATTATTATTATTATTATTATTATTATTATTATTATTATTATTATCATTATTATTATTATTATTATTATTATTATTATTATTATTATTATTATTATTATTATTATTATTATTATTATTATTATTATTATTATTTAGGATGATAATTGTTTTATCGAGTACAGGTGAAAAGTAGGCGAAGGGATAGGATTACACTTACAACATGTACAAGTGGGTAGAGAGTTCGGATAAAGGTGTAGTTTATGATATGACAATGTAAGGACAAAAGTGGAACGGAAAAAAAATCGAGTACAGGCCCCGGAAAGGATTTGTGATCGAGGCTTTACGCACCCGAATTCTCAACGAGTAGCGAAGATTACAATTCCACGTTTATTAAGGTGAACGCCATCACTCACCGGAAAGATGCGGAGGAGGATTTATATTGTTATTGCCTATGAAGTCAGCTTCCCACTCATTGGTTAAAAGTTTTAGTTTGCGGTTTACGTCCTCCATTTTGATGTAGTCATTTTGAGACTCGTTAAATAGATGTATGATAGATGACATTGCGATGTCCTTCACCGATGGAGCTATGAATATGCATACCTTTTCAAACAAATGTTTGTTCTTGAACACCGAAAACTTGTACAATGTTTGCCCGACATAGCAATAACTAATGTATTCAAAGAGGATTGCAAATCTTTGGTAGCTAATTCTTTAATAAGTTTTGTTTTTGTTTTTTTCTTTCTTGTTTTAATTCTGCGCGTTACTCATGTAATCCTAAGATTAAGAAGGAAACATCGATGAATTACAATAACTGCATGGGAAATCCTGCCTATTAACTTTATTAATTTCGCAAAATATCCAGTTGTATTTTTCGCTTGAAAAATCGTATTCACATGTGTAGGTTTGTGTAAATCATATGTAAAACTGATTATTTCCAATTATGTTAAAAGAAAATGTTCTACTGTATTTTTCGAATTATGTTTTCCTTTTGAATGTATATACAACAGTATTTATACTGACAAGAGATTCAATGTCAATGCTTGTGTATATTATAAATATATTTTTTTTTAAAATCTGATTTTACCAAATTTGTATGTGTTGGACACAGCCAACATAATCAACAAAGGATACAGTACCACATAGGGTACATGCAGGTAATATGGGACAGCAGGTAATATGGGACACCTGAAGCAAATCATGTCGTGACCGTCGACCGGTGACCGATGACCCGCGGAACTGTAGAGCACCATAATGTTGTTCATATGAACTGTATACGTAAATATATCGTCGTCTGAGAGCATCTTAATGCCGAAATTTCTCTGAGAAAATTGCTGAAAACCAAAAAGGTAAAACTTACGGCATTTTTTTACCCTGATGTAAAATTTGATATTTCACAGAAGTTGATGGTGAAAGAGTGTTTGAGGGGGTAACCTCAATTGTTTTATATATTTAGTAAGCTTATAGTTTCATTTTGATCAACTAGCGTGTACAGGTCAATTTGTTTTCGTGAAGGGTGCAATGTTGCATTAAATGCTTGCCTGACACAGCAACATTAGTGCAGGTAATATGGACATCCAAAATGGCGGAAATGATTCTGGTACTTAGTATTGGGATAGGCATCAATCTCTTTGCTACGATTTTTTAGGGTATATTCACAGTATATAATTAATATAATAACTTATTGTAGGCCTATATTGACTTGTATAATGAAAATAATATTAAAATAATATTAAAAAAAGAAATAATATACAAAATACATAACAATGAAATATATAGTCAAAGGTTTTACTGAAGGGTCTTATTAATTTCAAATTATATCTTAAAGTTAATGATTTTCAACATTTATAGCAAATTCAGACACGGTAGAGTAATTGTAGTTTTATAAACGCTACATTAAATACATGTCCCATATTACCTGCACATGCAGGTAATATGGGCACTTTGGTAATGACGTCAACATTTGAAATTGCAGACAGGGGGGTTGGTGATTATGTTTTTCTTCACAATAAAAGTTAGAGCAGTAGTTATTGAACTCATTATAAACAAAGATTAGACTGTGTGTCATTTCGTAATTTTATGCAAATTAGGCAAATGAGCTTAGGGGGTCCATATTACCTGCATGTACCCTACGTATTATAATGAATATACAAAGAACCTAAGTGCATGAAAGTTCACTTCGAATATAAAATGAAGAAAAACAGAATGATTTTTGTGTATGTTCAATTGGGATTTGGGATAGTTTTCATTAATTTCACGTATTTTATGGGCTTAATTCAGTGCTGTATATTACACACTAGATGGATTCATATTTAAATTATATATGACAAACAACCTCCTATGATTAACTCAATTTGGCCAAGAGATGGCTCTTAAATTCAGGGCTTTAATTGTCAGGTAGGCCTTATAACTTTATGTAAACCCTAAAAATTTGGTAATAAATGACTGAATGGACAGAAATCATTTTTTATGCTTAAAAGATACATACTTCAGTTTCAGCTTATCATATTTGTTTTGTGTAGACGAAAGAGCAAATACGTCACTTGTCACAATTTTTGCTATGTCAGTATTGCTACTTTATCTACTATTGTTGAACTCTGTTATTTTGTTTGCTTTCCGCCTGTCGGTTTGGAGAATGTATGTATAATTTCGAATAATAGTATGCAGCGTAAAAGAATATGGGTAAACAGTTTACAAGCAAAACCTCAAGTTAGGCCCCCAGATAGGCGAGAAAATGAGCTCGAAAATATAGGTTTTCCCGCACAATTTCATCTTTCGTTCACTCAATTTCACATTTGGATCAAACGATTTAACGCAAGTTGCGATCACGCTAACGCATCGTCAATCAAATTCATTTTTGTTTACTCAAATTCCCTATATTTGAAAACGATTCTACATAGCATTAGTGCGAATTCACATTAGGAGCATATAATTTCATGTATATGCACTCATTTTTAATTAATTTGTCTTCCTTCGTTCAAACAAATTCACGAATAGGCAATCGAATTGTAAATAAGTGCATACAATTTTAAATTTTAGTGATACTTCAGTGGAAGCTTATGATGGTATCTCACTTATCGTGAGACGGATTTAAGACTAGTTTGGGACAGTTTTGAGACGGTTTTGAGACAGTTGCTGAGACGTTTCGGAGACGTCTCAGATATGCATGGCCGAGTCTCCGCGCCATTTCATGAGTCGCAGAAAATCGAAAATGCTTAAAACTATGAAATTTTTCGTCGCGAAGGAAAAAATTATCGGGGACGTCGAGTCGCAGAGACGTCTTCGCGAAGTGAGATATTTATCATTTCGAGGTTCTTACAGTCGTGTAAAATAGCATTTTGGGGGAGGGAGGGAGAGAGGGAGAGAGATAATAACGGGCGTGATGAAATAGACTTAAGACATTGGGAATAGGATATGATAATGTAAAGTTTATTTCTATTGCTATTATATATTTTTGTCTAATCATTTATTCGAAGATGTAAGGAAATATTATCCTAAGCTAAAGATAAATTTGATGAAAACTTTTCAGTATAATGTAGTTTTGAAAATATTGATGTGCTCTCATTGTGAATGAATGAATGTAGTTTTACTTGAACCAAAAAACCCCCCAAAAAACTCTTTCATATCACGACCGGGGAAACAATAATCTGTTGTTTTCCCTTTAATAACAAACGTATAGAAGTAATATATACATAGTATAAGTATACATTATCCTTTGAGTTTGTGTATTTCAATGACAACATAAAAAAATTATAGTTATATCTATTTATTTATTCATTTATTTATTTATTCTATTATTGTCGCCTCCAGCAATGTAGTTTCTCCCGAATATACACTATTTTGCTTTTCCTTTGGTATTATCTCATGACTTCTACACTTTTAAATCTTCAGATTACCTTCATCTTAACAATGTATCGACCTCAGGGTTCCCACAGTCATGGAAAATCCTGGAAAATCCTGGAAAAATTGTGGTCATGGAAAGTCAGGGAAAAGTCAGGGAATTTGGAAAATTTGTGAAAAGTCATGGAAAGCCATGCAATTCTGTTTTCAAATTTCTGTGGGAACCCTTGGATGGCTGTGAGGGAAGGTGGATGCCATCATAACGTGTCAGAAAGGAAGCAGCACTTTAGTCATGGAAAAGTCATGGAAAAATCATGCATTGTGTTTCCAAATTTCTGTGGGAACCCTGCGACCTGGTATTGGTTCTTGAGCTTTACGAAGTTTGGCCATGTTGGCAGACGCCAGGACAGCGAGGAGTAACTCAAAGAGTTGCTTCATCTCTGGAACAAGAGATAGAGATATAATGAAAAATAGCACGCACTGTAGAGTCAAGGATATCCCAAACTGATAAAAATAATCAAATAATATACATATTTTGACCCCCCCCCAAAAAAAAGAAGAAACAATAATATAATTGTTAACGTACTGATTAAAACAGGGGGGGGGGGAAAGACAATTAAAAATGTTTCAACCGCGTTGGTGCTCCTATCTCGACGATGAATGTTCTTTGCTTTTTGTTATGCTACAGTCACACAGACACTTACGTTTAGTTACGTCCGCTGTGTATAGATTTGGCTGAGTGGACGCAGTATGAACGCAGAATGGACGCGGTCATCCGCAAGGAACGTAAGTATACGTATCTGTCCGAAACTGAACCCTATCGGTACGCACAATGACGGCGCCACGCCTGCGAAATTTTGAAATGTGTAAAATTTCGCAGGGCATCTTTATGCTACAGTCACACAGACACTTACGTATAGTTACGTCCCGATGCGTCCAAAAATTATTTTCTTTTCTGCGGATCCCCACTGATGCCTACCCGTCATAGTCAGCAGTGGAAATATTGATAATTTCGTTTATCCAGTAAAACAAAGAAATACGTAAGAAATGATAGAATAGAAGATGAAATAATATTTGGACGCAACCGGACGTATCTATACGTAAGTGTCTGTGTGACTGTAGCATTACGGATGCCGACTTACGTAAGTAACCGTAACTAAACGTAACTTTCCGTAAATGAACGTAACTATCCGTATCTAGGACGCAGACCATCCGGGAAAATTCTTAAGTTCCGTCCATTTGCGTTTATTTGCGTCCACCGTAAGTATTCGCAATTATCCGTAATTAAACGTATCAAACGTTTAAGTAGCCGAAAACAATACACTTAAGAGGCTACGGACAAACACTTAAGCGTTGCGGATAATTACGTCCTTGCACGTTTTGGAGCTCCCGAACACCCGTTCTTGTTTACACATGGATAGGGGTTATATAAATGACGGGTCCTAAATTTCCTAGAGGGAGGGGGGGGGGGCAAATTAAAAAAAATAAATAAAAAAATAATAATCATTCAAGCGAGCTTCCACTCAATAAAAAAATAACGGAAAACAGGATGTTCGAAACCACATTTCATTGAAATGCTCTGCTCTGCAATCTCATCTTATAACTTAATAATTTCCCCCTTTTTATATGACAAGAATATATTGAATAATTTTGTTTAAAGTTTGTTTTAGTTAAACAATCCCTAGCATAAACATGGTTATGACCTCTTGAGAGCGCGATGCCCGGTCAAGAAGGGTTATTGATTTGTTTAAATTATGTCTTTTAAATCACGTGAGCGCAAAGCGCAAATACTCCATTTACCATTTAATAATTCCGAAAGCAGGGCAGTCTGATCTGTTTGGGCTACAGTTTAATTTTGTCTAAATGATAGAATGCGAGAGTGATCTTTAAAGCAAGGCAAGTTATGCACTCGCCCCCCCCCGGAAACATTTTAACATTATAATCATTTTAATATAAACTCCCTTTGTGCTTTTGAATTTTATAATAACCTCAATATACGTGAGAGAGAAAAAAAAGGAGGGTTATAAATTGAAATTCTCTTTTCCTCTTTTATATTAATGCAAGTTAAACTTTTGAAAAAGATAGACCTCTTTGAAAACTATGATATAATCTAATAATCAATTGCGTGAATTAGGGATTTGCATGTTCTCTCTTCTGGGATGTTTTTTCGATTTGTTCCTTTATTTAAAAAAAATCATTCGTTTTTGTTTGTTTATTAGGGACCTAATATTCTTAAATGGCCTGTATATAGAAAAATATAAAGGTGGTTTGAAACCAAATTATTTTTTTTTTTAAACCAAAAAAAAATTATTTTACATTCTTCGTTTTTTTCCCCTGTTATTCTACGTTCTCCCCCCCCCTCTCTCTCTCTCTCTCTCTTTCTTTTTTTTTTTTTTTTTTTTTTTTTTTTTTTTTTTGGGGGGGGGGGGTGATGGGGTAGGGTTCTTGCCCCCTGGATCACATCTATGTTGCCATGTAGCCCTCTTCAGCCTTGGTCTTTGTACCTACCACATTGCTTTTGGGGTAGGACTTTGAAGCCATTAAGTAGCAGAAATAGGAAAGGTGATCTATTACCGAAGGTTTAAAAAACCCCACACTCATTGACCAGAGAGATATATTATTTTTCATTACGATTCCAAGTTATCTGTATACGCATAAATCCCCGCAAGTGTTTAAAAGTGTCCGGAAGTTTCCGGAAGTCGGAAAAAACAAAGACCGAGTAGACTCGTAAGGTTATTCGTAAATGGAAGCAAGTGTCCGTATCTGAACGTAACTATTCGTATCATCCGCATTTTGTTCCGTATATCTTATAATTATTGACGAGAAGGCATCCGTGGGGATCCGCAGAAAAAAATGACACATTTTGTGGACGTAACGCTGGACGTAACTCAACGTAAGTTCTGTGTGACTGTAGCATTAGCTTAGAACGCGGCCTGTAACATGGGGGGGGTCCGCTGGCGAGCAGGGTCCGCTTGACAAAAAAAAAAAACCCACTGAAAACCCCCACTTTTTGGCAGTAATGCTGCCTACACTTGAATAGAAATGCAGAAACAAAACTTAAATACTTTGGTATCAGGCCCCCTCTACATGAAAAAAAAAAAAAAAAAAAAAAAAAAAAATCGCGCGCGCAACAATTTATTTCTTATGGATGAATCCTTTTCAGAAGAAATTACAACGAAATGAATTCATCTAACATGAATTTTTTTTTTAGGAGGATATCTTCAATTTTATACAATAAGGCTTTGTTGAAAAAGTGTTTGATTTGCATTGCTTTCAAGTCTTTATGAGGGGAAAAGAAGGCCACTATGTATGTACCAAATAAAATAAAGGTCCTTAGAGCATGTTTATATACAATTTCCATTTTCAGAAGAAGAAAAAAATCTTCCTTTCGCTACTTGTTCGCATTTTTTAAGGGATGAGATCGTCAGCCTGTGAAAAATTAAAACAAAGAAATAATGGGCAAGATGTGTGAAAAAACACTACTTTCATGACATTACACGGAAAATTTCCGGCTCGCGCTTCGCGCTCGCAACTTTTACCCCATATTACGATTCATTCACTGATTCATGATGTCCAGATATATACGAAGTGATTATATATATCGTTGGTATTTTTTTCGCGCTCGCATTTTTTATTTAAGGGAGGTGGTCATCAACTTTTAAAGGACTTAAAACAAATATGATATAAGTAAGATAGTAAATTTGTCCAAAACCCTCAGGTCATTTTAAGCTGAATTTTCTACTCACGCTTCGCGCTCGCAAGGTTTAAACCTGATACCCATTCACTGGTTCTTGATGCCGAGATATAACGTTCGGCCTACAAAGTGATTACTACTACTAGTATATTGTTGGTATTTTTCCACTCGCAATTTTTACAAAGGGGAGGTGGCCATCAGCTTCTAAAGGAATTTAAAAAAATATGCTATAATTAAGAGGTATAATGTGTCTAAAATACAATAACTTCAGGAAATTATAAGCGAAATTTTTCGGCTCGCGCTTCGCGCTCGCAACGTTTTCTTAGGAACGCCTATTGAATGATTTTTTTTAACGTCCAAAATTGAAGTGATGTGATATAAATTTTTCCGCTCGCGCTTCGCGCTCGCAAATAGTGAGGTGATCGTCACGGTTTGTAAAAGAATAATAACAACAACAAAAACGTGAAAATATACCACCTCGGCTCATTTTTGGTCCCAATTTTCGGCTCGCGCTACGCGCTCGAAAAAATTTATCCCTTCAAAAAGGTACACTTTTTCAGATTTTGAACCCCCCGCAAAAATCCTAGTTACGGGCCTGGAACGCAACGAATTTTTAGAGTTGCAAAGAGTCGGAAACAGGTTTTTGTTTTTACTTGTTTCACACAGGCTCAAACAGTTTTTACGTTCGCTAAAGAGATTTCCAAAACACATTTTTTGGCTGCATGCTTTTATTTTTGACTGTTTGAGGTGAAGTATTTGTATTACTGGTTATGACAAGAAAACGTTCGGAAAAATTTGCCTCTCAGTCAGTTAACACTGATTAATTTAATTGACCCAATTAAGGGCAGACCATTTAACTCTTTGAGATGCACTTAGTGACAGCAGATCGAAGTTTTAAACATTAATAACCTTTTAAACATTACCTTTTAAAATAAATTCCGCCTTAAATACTAATTTAATTTAATAAAAAAAAAAAAAAAAGTCATTATACCTGAAGGTCACATTTCTTAGTAAACAATAAATGCATTGCATGCTGGATGTGGTTGCTTATTTAAACAGTGAGTATGTTTTTGATCCTTGCTTTTATAGGAGGAGAGTGCAGAAATTAATAAATTTGACATAGAGTAACATATGAATTATACAAATACAGAAATTGAACTATTCAAATACTGAAATTCAACCAAAAATCAGCAAATGTAAAATTTTGCTTACCGATTCTAGTTGATGTAATTCGTCAAAGACAGTCACAATAATTCTGATTATAATTGCTTTATCATACCTGAACTATGACTAAACCAGAGCAGGTGCAATTCTTCCCATATGAATTGCACATTTCCATCGTTGACTTGTTCATTACACAGCTTAATTTTTAATTTATCAAAGATAACGTTTGTTTACCCATACAACCTTTAAAATTTGAAAGAGAGCAAAATATGAATTGACCATCTGTTGAAAAAACATTTCTCATTTTTTCTTTTTGATCTTACATAACTAAGTGTTCAATTATTTGCCTCAAATTTGTGTCCTGTTTTTCTGGACACATAAAATTATAAAAGCTGGTCTGATGCGGTGGAGCTACGTCAACAAGCTGTGAACGGTTCATAATCCTAAAATCTTATCAGTCGTTTTTGTTTCTAGCGTTAGGAAACATAATAGATCAATGATTTTTTTTTTATCGATCACTCAAAATATCACAATGTCGGAATTTTTTTTTCTCAAAATGCTATTTGATATTGAGACGTGTCAACTTGCACTGAATTTGAAAAAGAGGTGGTAGGGCGACAAGAACGACATCTGATTAACTTTAGCTTTTTTTTATAATTTTTTTTCTCAAATGCTATTTGATATAGAGACGTGTCTACTTGCACAGAACTTGAAAAAAGGGTGGTAGGGCGACAAGAGGCGAGGAATTGAACGACCTCAATCTAATTAACTCTTATTTTTTAAAATAATTTTTTAATGCAGTATAGACGAATGGGTGTGTGAACCATTAAACAAAACATAGAATATAACCGAAGTTTTTAGTCCCAAAGTTCGTTCATCCAAAAGCTCGATATTCTGAAAATAAAATAATGTTCGTTTATCCGAGAGTAACAAAGTTCGTTCAGTGAAAATGTTCCATGGGGGCTCAGGGCGATTTAGCCCCCGTAAGCGTAAAAAGAGTCCCCGTTACCCAAATTCTTACCATTGAAAATATATTTTTTTCTTTGGTAGCCACTTCAAAAATGTATAGTTCTATTTGGGACGCACTGTATAGGGCGATTTTTGCCCCAAATTGGTTCTATTATCCAAAAGTGTTATAGGGTTCAACATCGGATTAACGAACCCTTTGAGAAGCACCCAAGATATCGAACGCGGCAGAAATAACGCACCATAATATCAGTAATGCACTTTGGTCAGAACTTTACTACTGGGTCATGGCCGATTATCCTGGGGAATTGGGGACTACACTTCTTCGAAGGATGTATGCCCCCTACTTTCGGTCTGCCCAACCAAGCGACAAAAATACTTATTAAAAAATCATATAAAAAAAAATAATTCAATCGCAAATCAGTGAATAAGTATAAATATTTGATATTAATAATACTAATTAATTTTCTGAAGCTTTCGAACTTATTTGAGTATACAATTGGACGGGGCTAACCTCTATTAGCTTTATTAGCTTTAGCTATTTGTTAGCTCAATTTACCAAATGCTTATTCATATTCATGCTGTATATATTTTGAAATATTGGTAATAAATAAATACAATAAAATACAATACTTATTAGAGTCATCAAAAGGGACTTTATTTTCTTACAGTAGATATGTTCTGATGCATTTCATTTGACAGAAGTTGAGTGTAATGGACAATAAAATTGTTAATTATCTGTCAGTATTTCAGTGGGAATTCTCACTTCAGTTGATATAAAGGTATTTCGCAATATTATTTCAAAAGAAATGTGTTGCGTCTGTGCGTGGGTGCACAATCAATAGCCTCGTTGTCGAAGTGAGAGCAATAATAAAACATTGTATTAATTTTTTATTGTAATCATATGTTCTCTGCCCCAAAAATAATAATGTATTTTACTGAATAATGCATACTGTTATCATTCGATTCAATCCATACAAAGACTACGCCTAAAAAAATAACGTCGTGTACTGTAATGCATTTTTAAAGTTCATTTTGGTATAAACGTCACCCGAAACGTTCATGGAATATTTTCTCTGTGCAGTGTCATTATTTTTCTTTTCTCGTCATGAAAATCATTCTTATCAAACATCCTTCATCAAGATTTCTTTTGTCGCCATGCATGCTTATGAATTTTGACGTTTTTGTTCAATATAAGATTCCAGTGTTAAAACTTCGATACTATAGCCTATAGTGATCGAATTTTCACGCATCGCATCATTGCTAGACCAAGGAGGTAGAGAACAGACAAGTTGCGCTGGCTTATTATTTTCATGTGAGACTATATCCTGATTATCAATCGCCTACCATCCACTGGTAATTTCGTCGCAACAGTCGTGACAGTTATAACCAGGACTAATCATGACTTCTACGTTATCAGAATCTATTAAGCGAATTCTAGAGTGTCCACTGTGTCACGATGACATGAAAGATCCTGTAGAATTGCATTGTGGACATGCTTTCTGCAAACCCTGCTTGGAGCAGTATGTTATTCGAGAAAAAAAAATCGTGCACTGTGTCCATATTGCCGACAACCTCTCACTCCCGGTGAGCGTAATTGTCACTTCACACCAGGATTGATAATCAAAAGTGTTCAAGGCGCTTTGTCTGACGATTCTAGAGCGGGACCATCGCGAGAAAGAGTGATGTGCAAGAAACATCCACAGAACGAGAAGAAATTCGCCTGCAAGCAATGTAAAATAGGTGTGTGTAGCGAATGTCTCGTCGGAGACCATTGGCACTTATCACGTACGCCACGCCCAATGACCATTACACAAATGAAAAATGAGATGGAAATGCAGATTAAACAAAGTGATAAATGGAATGCCGATAAAAACAATTTTGACTCACATCTCTCACGTGACGAAAGGGACAATGAAATAGCTATTGGTGTGGTGACAAACATACGAGTTCAAACGGAACAAGCTTACAACACAGCCTTGTCAAAAATCACGCGGGAAAAAAAGGAAACGTCAGACTTGATATCTCAGAAAATAGGTCGTCTGATGGAGGATAAAGAGGAGCTCAAGACAAAGCGCAATGAGATAAATGAGAAAGCCAAGCTTATATGTGATGCGTCACGTCGAAAGGAGAGACTACTCGCAATTTTTGAAATCCATTTTATTTGATATTATTGATCCTTGATTCATTGCCTTGAATTTGATATATAACCCGACTGTAAAGAGTAAATAGAAGTGGTAGATATTAGCCTCTGAACGCGAGGAGAATTGTGCTCTTGGAAAATCAAAATCAAGAAGAAAACGTCCTGTGAAGTTTGACTTCCTTTGTAACCCGCGCAGAAAAATAAGAACACTCTGTCACCGCTGTAACTCACCGAAATGCCCTAGCAACCACTTGTTACAAAGGTGAAACGATTGACCAATGAGGAGGCTGCATTCAGGTATACAGAGAACAATACTCGTACGGCGATGTGTCAATCTGTCTCAAACAAAAAAGAAAAGAAGCTGATTTGGTTAGTTGTTTTATATCTTCGTCAAATAATGAAATACGTCATGCTCTTTCTAATTGTTTAAGAAAAAGTCCGCTCTTTTAAGAAAAGTGTTGACCAATTCCTGGCGCTAAATTAGTTAGAAACAAAACTATTTTAAAACCTTTTTTGGGGTTTTATTCCGATGTTTGCGTGCGTTCTTTGAATGTCAATCGCGTACTCTTACTCATAATAAGCAAGTCATTTTGATCTGAACTCTGTTGGAAATTTTAAACATAATAATGGTTCTATAGACTAAATTATTCTTGTACAGGGGCTTATTGCATTTTGTTTATATTCTTTTGAATAAGTATATGATAGAGATAAGACTCCAAAAATGTTTTAATAAATTATTTGCGCCTGCACGAATGTATTTAGAATTTCCTGATCACGTTTTTATGAAGTGGCTAGGTTAGCTTAAGACGATGAAAATAAAAACAGTAAATTAATTTTGCTCGATCTCGTCTTTTTATTGATCAAACTTGTTACAGTAATAAAGATATTATAATTTTTAGAATGAATTATTTTAGTAGTTAAAATCGTATTTTTGTTTCGTCGTGTTTAGTAAACGCTACTTTTTTAAACACATTACTTTGTAAAATAAACTGCAGAAATTTGCTAGTAGCTATGGGTGCTATCTCACCTCGCGGAGACGTCTCCGCGACAGAATACACATTTCGTTCTCGCGCGACGGATAAAATAGTATTAGAAGACGTCTCCGAGACGCTTCAGCGGCAATTTATGAAGAGAAATCCGTCTCTCGTAATTCAGGAGACGTCTGCTAAATACTATTTATTTTCGCGGAAACAAAACTTCTATTTCTTTTTGCGGAGACGTCTCCGCGACTCATGGAACACTTTATCTTTTGATATCTGTTTCAAAAGCAGTTTCAGAGAAATGTCTCAAAAGTAGTATCCGCGATCATGAAACGTCTGCGGAGACGTCTCCCCGCCGGAACGTGACCTTCCAACAACTCAGTCTCAAACTTTTGTTTGCTAAGCCGTCTTAAAGTTGTTTCAAAGTAGTTCCGCAAAAAGTGAGATACGCAGCCGCAGTTATAAACCTAGATTGATTTGCCACTCCCCCTCCCCCTTAGCTATTGGTTTCCACATAATGCAATATCAACCAATTTTAAAACCATTTTTTTTTTCAATTTTAAATTAGCATCTCTTACGCGTCTTAAGACTTTAACCTAAATATTGTATCAGACGTATTATGTATCACGTCACCTCTTTTTGTGTGCTCTATGTTTCCCTGATGGAACCAAATTTGTTATAGGGAGGTTTTAATTTCCCATCCAGGACAACAGATATGCGGCCCTAAAATAAAATGCTGAAAATTAACATTCATTTGGATCCAGATAGCTAAGTCAAGCAATAAGTAGCTTTTCCCCACATAACCCCCCCCCCCCACCGATTGTTAGATTTGACATTCGTTTGCGTGCTCCGCTTTCCCGGATGAAACAGCTTTATTCACAGAAGGTAATTGTGGCATCGCACAGCTGAGTGCAGCTAAAGAGAGTTTAGTTCGCTATTCGCTCACAAAAACGAAACAAAAAGGCAATAGAAATCACACAACACATGACCGTGAACGTCCAACAAACAAAGCCATGCGTTGCTAAGGGTGGAGCTAAACGGAGAGGGGAAATGAGCGTGGACGTGCGCTTGTATGTCCGGAAAAAAAAATTATGACCGAAAAAAACACTCGCCGAAAAACTGCTTTTTTACCACTTTCCCGTTATCATTTTCACTCATTTTTTTTACAGAGCAAAGATGAAGCATGGTAGAACCAGAAAAAAAAAAAAAAAAATTTCCTCAAAATTTTGAGTTTTTTATTAGTTTGTCGATTTACTCGGATCTTTGATCTGCGACTTCTCTCTCATTTCGACAAGACGTATCACATATCTTCAGCTCGGTCACACATTGAAGGAGCTCTAAAAAGAAAACACCCTGATGAAATCGTCAGCGCGTACTCGTCACATTCTCAGAATTTTAAAACAAACTTATCTACGGTCCCCGATCCTTCGAGTCTGTCAGCGGATACAAGAATATGTAAGAAATTGTACTTTGAGAAGACCTTCGATGGGGCTGTTGGTAAAATTGATTTCTATGAAAGTGATAAGGATGAGGTTGAGGATGCAGAGAGTTAAGTTAGTGAAGTCGGGGACCTTTTCCCTGTTCAGACATGTCAGATGACGATGATATCTTATATTTCGCTGACATTCGGACTCTCATCTCGAGGTCACTTGATCCCCAAAATGTCAATTTTGATTAGTTCCGATGAAATCTCACCCGAGTAGCCTGTTTTGGTGACCCTTATTTTTTTAAGTTTATTTTTAGTTTAAAAAGGGCCCCTTTTTTTGCTAAGACTGAGGGTACTTTAAATATTTAAAAGGGGTACATTTAGGGTGAGTGAAAAGGTGGAGCACTCTGCGCCCTTGTCCCCTGCCCCCTTCCCGGTTACGCCGCCCCTGTTCGGGTGAGAGATAAACCTCTACCCTAACATAGGCCAATTTAATCATGGCATAATAAACTCCCTGGAATTATAGCTGATAGATTGCTCTCTACAACAAACCGATAGGGTCTTATTTCTACACCATAAAAAAAATTTAAAAAATCCCACACTACCAAAATGTGCAGGCAAAACCTTTAAAAAAACCTTGCACTGTCGGATTTTCGGTACATGCTTTTCAGAGAAATATGAAACATGTTTCATGATTTCTCCCCATTATTTCAGAGATGAAATAGTCTATTCTGCTATCATGTTTGAAAAGTCTCTTATTTCAGAGTATACATATGGTCGACTCGAGAATACTCTGGTCATGAATGAAATCTAACACCAAGACTTGTACCTATATATATATACCAATATTATAATAATTATTTTTTTTTTGTGTTGTGGGTGTGTATGTGTGTGTGAGAGTGTGTGTGCGTGTACATGCATATATGCATTTTCTACTTAAAATCGTATTCATATTTGTAAATTTGAATATGTTAAATTCTGCTAAAATCTTCATTTTTAGTGCATACATTGTATGTATTTCTACATGTACTTATTCAATATAATTGTTTGACTTACGTGTTCTTCTTTTCATAGCATGTCGGATTGGAGAGTATGCAAATTTTTGTGTTTTTTCACATAATGATATCATAAAATTATGTTCCTTTGTTTGGACAATTTTCCATATCAGATGTTTTGAATAATTATGTTGAGTAATGCGAATTTTAATCTTAGTGTAAATATTATAATTATGATTTAATTGTACCGAAGTGCAGCGATTCGTACAATTTTAATCAATGTGTACATGCATTTCTTTGGTGTCAATTAGAAATTTAGCTCTTCTGCTTAATACGCTATGGCTTAATTTTTTGCATCTGTTAATTGAAAAAAAAATAATTGTAAGTGTTTAAGATTTGTTGGTGTGAGATGTTGAAACAAAATTTCTTTAGTCTCATTCTACTTTATTGAACTTCATCAACTCTTTTTGGAAATTATGTTAATTTTGTTCAGCCAATTTACCAATGTCATAAACAGGTTGCGTAGGGGGATGCCAATCTTTGCGTAAATATATAATAATTGTCATCATTTATTGAGATTAATAATTTGAGATGTTTACACATATTAGTTCTCATCCCGACTGCATTAACGTGCTGTAGTTGTCTTATTTTTTTTCTTCATTTTGTTGTGTTCGCTTTCATGTTTTCGTGATTTTATATTTCATTTTAATTTTGATTATTTGTTTAATTTCATTATAAAGTAATATGTTTTAATTGGAAACAAAAAATAAATGCTTTACTATTTGGCTGATTAAATCGACAATAATAATGTTTCGTGTTATTGATTGATTTTGTGGGTCGAACGACCATGACGACGGTTTTCAGCTAGAAAAATCCACTTATCTTCATACGAATATAAAAAAATTATTGTGAATCAGGGCATCCCCATCTTTTCGTATGAAGATAAGTGGGTTTTACTAGTTAGAAGATAAGTGTTTTTTTTTCTCTATTGATAAATTTCCTGTTACAATTATTACACACTTAAAAGCTCCTGTTTGGGTAATGATTATAATCAGATTTTAAATGAGGTTAACGTTTAGGGTCTCTGCCGGGGAAAAAAATCCCACAGAGTCAATCACAGTGTGTCCAAACTATGGAAACACTGTGAAAACGGGCAAAATCCCCATAGTCGGGATTTTGTGAAGGATCGGAGTTTGTACACAGAGTCGACGTGGGATTTGACCCATTTTCAGTGTCGGTACCGGAAACAGTACGGCACAATGTGAACACACTCTGTCAGAGTGTGTTCACGTTGTGTTCAGAGTGTGGGACATTGTGTGTATAAGTGTATAAGAATTCAGTATAAGATTCGGTTTAGTTTTAAGTCCAGGTTTAAAATTAGTCGTTACAGGATTTACCATGGAGTAAATTAGGGCCTGTCCCACTGGAGGCGATCGTTGTTGCGATTGTTGCGTTGTTGCTGTCGTGAGTAAGGTAGCAAGTTGTTGTTGTAGCCTAGTGTACATATAGTCGTATTTAGGTTTATAATCGCCTTTTTAAAGCCGAACTCCTTACAATGATGAAATTATCAGGTTGTCGCCACAACGATCGCCGTCTCTGGGACAGGCCCTTAATTATTAAGGGGAGATCCAACCCGTAAATTGAAGGTTCAAATGTTGTTACTGTACAAACTAAGCACACTTTGTTTTTTCGAAAGAAAATATCCCTGGACACAATATTTCAGAGGTGTGCTCTTCGAAATTTGTTGCGATCACCTCTTAATTTAAGGGGGCGTCCAAATTGTTGCCCTTTTTATGACAAATAATATTTGGTGGATATCATTTGGAGGAACTATCACATTGCTCCGAATTTCAGATCATATAAAAGAGAAATAAATTGCCTACAAGCTGAAACCTATTTTGATGGAATTTAGAGGAGAAAAAATGAATATTTAGCCCAAAGAAGTTCATTTTATAAAATATTTTTCAAAAAATGGAATGTAATCAAAATTTGTACTTCACATTTGTCAAAACTGCGTAAAGAAAATTCAAGTGTAACTATTTAGAAAATTGTTCCAATATGTAAACGACATCTTGTGAGAAATGCAGGTTCGTTTATTATTTTAACAAAAAGTTATATCATCTTAAAGTCGTTGTCTTGATTTCGCCGAAAACGACAATCTGTGAATATCTCTAAAAGCTCCGTACACGGACGTATGGGAAAAGGTATGGTGTCTTCTATAAATAAAATGTCTTTGACTTTTTAAACCCCAAATCAACCGGTTTCTGCAGTTCATTCGAACCCCCCCCCCTAGTTACGGGCCTGGATACATGCAAAGGTAGTAAACAAATAAAAGTGAGTGCATAGTGAATTTGAGAAGACAGTCCATTCCCTTTTCCAGGCCTGTAACTAGGGGAGGGGGTTCGGGGATCGAACGACCCCCCCCCCCAGCTGGCGAGTAGGGTCCGCTTGACAAATAAAAAAAAAAAAAAAAAAAAAAAAAAAAAAAAAAAAAAAAAAGAGAGAGAGAGAGAGAGAGAGAGAGAAAGAGAAAAGAAGAGGAAAACAGGGTGTGAAACGGATTCTTAAATAGACCTACTTACCTACTATTCAAAATGTTAATGAGCTAAATGATTAATTTTTAAAAAAATAGTGCACAAAATCGCCCTTTTTTTTAGATTGGTCTGTGCAATATTTTCGCTGGCTCTCGCATAAATCATTATTTTCAGAGACCGCGGAGCGTTTTTGAAAGGGCTTGAGGGGGTGGAGTGATTAAAAAGTTGATGGGCTGAACACGAGGAAAAGTATATAAGCTTTTTTTAAAATATCTACAGGAAAAATTGGAGGGGCTGCAGCACCCCCTCCCCCATCCTTCATCCCTGGTTTTCAGGAAATTTACAATAAAGAATTGAAATACGAGTCATTTAATAAAAGTTTTTCCTCTCGACTTCATGGTCGCATTTCAGTTTTTCAAGGTAGGTGATGGTCATCTTGTTTTATAGGAATCTAAAAAAAAAAAAAAAAAGAAAAGCAAATGTGCAGCCTCAATGTCATAACCAAAATTTTCGGCTCGCGCTTCGCGCTCGCCATGTTCACTCCCGTTCGAAAGGCCGAATTATAGGTCAAAAAGAAAGGTGCTTTAATGCACAGCATTCATGTGATTTCGTGTAATTTTTTTTTCACTCGCGTTTCGCGTTCGTATCTTTTGGAATTTGGTCATCCGTCTGCGAAGGACTATTAAAAATAGATATGAGGCACAATATGCCTAAAATACAAGGCAAAGGGCTCTTTCCACTGGCAAGGTTCATTTTTTTTTTCATAAAGGGAGGTGATCATCAACTTGTGAAAGAATTAAAAGAAAACAGAAAGATGTAAGAGACAAACTGTACATATAACATACCATATTCAGGCCATTAAACAGCAGAATTTCCGGCTCGCGCTTCGCGCTCGCAAGTTCAATCCTTGCGAAATGTTTACTTTTCGATTGTCTAAACCTTATACAAATCATAATTACAACTTTGTGAGCATAAGAGGCAAAATATGTTAGAAATACACTACCTTCTAGTCATTATAACCAAAAATTTCTGGCTCGCGCTTTGCGCTCGCAAGTTCAAATCGGGCAAAAATTCCACTTTTCAATTTTCAAAACACCAGGCGCGGATCCAGGGGGTAGCGGAAGGTGCGGGCGCAACCCGTAAGTTTATATAAAAGTCCTAATTACGTATCCGTAAGTATAAGAGGCAAAATGTGTCAGAAAATACACTACCTTCAGGTCATTATGAGTCAAAATTTTCGGCTCGATATTCGCGCTCCTAGAGTTATAATAAAAAGGCTTATGGACTGATTCCTGACTCCACAAGTGAAGTAATGAAAATGTAAATTAATTAACCGTTCATGCTTCGTACTCACAACTTGTTTTGCTAAAAGGGAGGTGATCATTCACCTCGTAAAGGAATTAAAAAGAAAATTATAAGGTAAAATATACTGTTATGAGGCAAAATTTTCTGCTCGCGCTCCAAAAGTTTACTCCTTCTGAAAAGGTCCACTTTTCAATTTTCGACCCCCCCCCCATAAAAATCCTAGCAGGCAACAAGCAGTTTAGGGATCTGAGTCCATATTTTTCAAGAACTCTTGCATCATTAAAAAAGGAAGAAATTCCTACATAAGTTATACAATATTAAAATGCATCGTTAAAAAAAAAAAACAAATACGTAGGGCTCACAGAATAAAGGAAATAGTTGCACCTCAGAGGAATGGGGAGTGCAGACTCATCATTCGTTATCAGTTTAAAAATTTTCCCCTTGGATTTGATAAGTAATATTACTATTAAGTTGATACTAGTGATTTAAAGTCGATGCTTATAATCCGAATTTTTCTACATAGGGCCTAGACTGATTCCTGATTTATTATCATTTCGTTTGATACAATTAAGTTATGGTTTAGACTGAAAGATGGTTTGTTAATACAAGACACCATACCCATTCCAATAGAGTAATACACGTTCGTATACGGAGCTTTCAGAGATATTGACCAGAATGTTATTTTCGGCGAAATCAAGATCACGACTTTAAGATGATATAACTTTTTATTAAAATAATATACGAACCTGCAGTTCTCACAAGATTTAGTGCTAATATTTCAACAATTTTCTAAATAGTTACAATTAAAAATTTTGTTCGCAGTTTTGATATGTTCGAAGTATAATCTAGATTACATTCAATTTTCTTGAAAAAAATATGAAAAATGAACATGTTTGGACTAATTATTCATTTTTACGTATTTGAATTCCATCAAAGTAGGTTTCAGCCTGTAGGCAATTTATTTCTCTTTTATATGATCCGCATTTTGGAGCGATGTGATATGTCCTTCAAATGCTATCTCTAAAACACTATTTTTCATAAAAAGGGCAACAATTTTGGACGCCCCCTTGAATTTAGAGGTGATCGCAACAAATTTTGAAGAGCACACCTCTGAAATATTGTGCCCTATAATATTTTCTTTAGAATAGACAAGATATGCTTAGTTTGTACATAAACAACATCAAAATCACTAACTAGGCCTCTTGTTCAGGTTTGGATCTCCCCTATATTGTCGCCGAAACGAATGTCATGAAATCCATTCATAGACCACTCAATCACATTGGCCGCGGCCACCGTGGATTCTAAAATATCTATGTAGTTTCATGAGTATATCTAAGATTTAGTGGTATTGTCAGTTACAAACTCTTCTCAACAACGGGATGAGGACCAAACTTAAATTATTATTGATCTTTTGGCTTCTGAAATAACAGATAGTAATCATAAATATATATTATTATTATTATTTTGCAACTGGCATTGACAAATATTAACTTACAGGTTTGAGATTTTTTTCTCATTCATTTCATTTAATTCCGCAATAACAGTAACAAAAACAAATATTTTTGCATTTCCAAACCATTATAACAAACAATCTAAATACACGTTTCAATCACAATATAACTACAAACAGAACAGTACAAACAGAACGAGTGAATATAATAATGTAGAAAAACAATTAACTTAACTGCTGATAATGAGGAGGAAACCTTCAGGAGCATTGCTTGTTAATCAGGCTCCCAAATTATACAATAAAACGACAAATACACACAAATCAGATGTATAACTCGGTCTAGGTATATTACGTATACATAATTTCGAATAACACAAAGTAAAATAATGTGGGTAAACAGTTTAAAAGCAAAACGACAAGTTAGGCCCCCAGATGGGCGAGAAAATGAGCTCGAAATATTATCAGGAAAGACTTAAATGATAGGGACTTTAGAAACCGAAAGAAGCATGTAGCATTCTGTTAAATGTGATCATGCTTTATATAACGTTTACTAGGTGAAGGAAATATATGTCAATACATGGGTCGTTCAATCTTGGAAGCATTCGTAAGAAACATTACCAGAAAAATATTTCCTGCAAAGCGAAACTTGAGCGACCAAAACTATATGTACTAACCCTATTTTCTTTCCTAATAAAATCTGCCCATTGTGACGAAATTTAATACACCATATCTACACTGTCCGTCGTAAAGGTGGAATATTTTTTTGCCGCTATAGCGACATGATTTTGCTCTGACTTTAATTTCTTGAATATGTTTGACCCTACTTTTACTTTTTGGGACCCTGGCTTTATGTTGGACATTCTCCCAACCCTTTACGTTGACATTTTTCCAAAAATGTTTTGTCAACCCCCGTGATGCCCATTTTTGTCATTTTTTCTCATTTTGGGGCCCCTTTTTGTTTCCCCGGCCGATCAAGCCCCCCTCAGTCCTACCCCCAGGAAACGCGACTGAGGTGCATTGTTTTATATTGTTCTTTAAGTTAAATCAATATTTCTGGGGACAGGTTAAGGTCTCTTGTCTAGGGGAGGGGTTGAAGTAAAAACCGAGATTCGTGAAAATCCGGAATATTTTATTCCATCTTTATGCTGAAAACAAAAGAAATGGAAAACCACCTTTAACCCTTAAATATCATCATTTTCCCCTTAATTTTTGTTTAGCCTTGATGACAAGGTTGTAAATAGTCATTATTGATAATATTTTATTTTGATTTATGTTTGGTTGAGATTTTACAATACAATTTAGGGAAGATAGAAATTTCCATGGTGTAAAAATGAATGAAATGAATGTTGAACCCCAATCAAAATAAATTTAGACCCCTCCCCTAGACAAAAGGGTCGAGCCTGTAACCATAAATCTAGATTTAATTTAAAGAACAATAATAAATCTCCACCTCAGACGTGTTTTCTTGAAGTAGGACTGAGGGGGCCTTGGTGGGTCGCGTGAACAAAAAAGGGCCCCCAAAATAAGGAAAAATGACGAAAATGGCCATCTTCTGGGGGTAACAAAATTTTTTGAAGAAAAATCCCCGGAAAGGGAACGTCCAAGATATACCCAGGATCCAAAAAAGTGGAAGCGGTGACAAACACATTCAAGAAATTAATAATGAAGCAACATAATGTCGCTTGAGCCAGAAAAAAATATTCCACCGTTATGACGAACAGTATAATAGTCACTTGAAAGGTCAATTTCAATATAAATTGCTAAACTAACCACCCCTAAAAATAAGTAACGAACATAATAAATTAAAATAAAAATGGACAGGAAGCGTTATTATACATTAACTAGATTAGATCTGTTGTACATAATTAATGGCAAACATTATGGTTTTATTCATCACAGATATATCTATATTTGAACTTTCAACATGGCATGGAGTCATATATTTTTTATGACCATCTTGGTTTAAGATTTGTTTTCTTAATTTATCAGAATTTACATTATTAGTCATCAACACGATCAAATATATACACGTACAGAACTTAAGTTAAAAGCCATAATGGGCGATTCTTTGAAAAGGGAACCTTTTTGGAAAAAAAATAAAGTTTTCCCTTTTGTTTTTAAGCTGCACATTCATATAGAGCCTTGTCTGAAGTTTCATGAAATGCATTTTATATCTTAATTTTACACATTTTTCATGCTCATTTGCATAAACATATATAAAATTTGAAGAGAAAAATGGTACATAAACTTAAAATATCATTTGTTTGACCCTGACTTGATTGTATATGCTGGTCTCCTTACTTTGAGTATTGTCATTATATCCTTTTCTAACTTCATTCTTTTAAATTTAACTGAAAAATAATGGTGTCGAATTGATTGTTTTAAGATAATTAACTTAAGAAATTACTTACCTTCAAATCTCACACACGTGACCCCAAAACACGAAAAAGATAAACGCCCCCCCCCCCCCCGAAAACCATATTCTAACCATAGTTCATAGTTTTTTTTTTTTTTTTTTTTTTACCATCACCGTTACAGGGTGGTTTTAACAAGCGGAAGCTCCCGTTTATCTTCCGTTTTTTACATCTTCAAGTTGTTTTCATCGTCAATTTCTGTGACATTGGATTTTCTTTTAACCCTGGGACACTCATTAACTTCGATGAGGTAATTTTATCATCTAACTTTTGTGATATTTTCGACTTTTTCCTTCGTATGTACACCACATTAACTACGTACGAATTGCTGCTTAACACTAATTTGCATATTATCGCTGCGCCACCTATCTCTGATAGCGCAGCAAAAACAATGTTACGTAATACACGAAACATGGAACGCAGAGCCGCATCGCTGGTCACCCTGGTGACGCTGTTCTTACTCTTATCGCGATGAACAGCCCGTCATTTCAGTTTCCACTCCACTTGCAATACTTGTTTCCAAAACTCAAATCGTGGGAAGTTTTTGACAACAAGGATTCCCGGCCAGCAATTACTGTTTCTACATTTCAGATCACGTCTCATGCCTCGGTTTTGTTGATTGCCGTTTAGCGGAGACATTGAGAAAAAACCAGGTCCCGAAATAAATTCGCATCGAACAAACATAACGTGTCAACTACTTAATGCTCGCAGCCTGGAAATAAACTAAATGAATTCGAAGTTCTAACTAAATTTAACGATCTAGACATCGTCTGTGTTACTGAAACTGGTTGAATCCTCAATTTATGACAACGAAATATTTAAACACCGACATCAGGTTTTCCGACGAGATCGTAACCGAAATGAAGGTGGGGTCATGTTTGCTTGCAAATCTGAGATTAACGCTTCCCGCCGAGAGGATTTTGAGGTATCCAACTGTGAATTATTGTGGATACAAAGTAACTTTACCAAAATCTAAGGAAAGTTACTTTTTGATGTTATGTTTACAGACCTCCCTCTGCAGACGCCAATTTCCCAGAGAGGGTTTTGACAACTCCCTTAATCGTGTCGTCCCGCATAGTTTCATCTTACCAAAGCAATTATTCTATGTAGTGATTTTAACTTACAACTGCCCTGTCCGATGTGTCTAATTTGGGAGATATAGACACATCTGTTTTGAATAACACACACGAGAGATATTATTGACATCACTAATTCGCTTGAATTGATGCAACTTGTCACTTTTCCAACGAGATTGGAATCACTTCTTGATCTCGTTTTTGTAACGACCCGGATGTCATCTCTAGGATAACAAAGGGCTCCTCCGCTCGGAAGAGTGATCATGATTCCGGTACTCTTTCACTAGATTGTCATCGCTACTGCCAGTCCCTACATCGTACTTTTCCAACCTTTCTCATAAAGCAGATCGATCTGATTCCAACGAACATATTGGAATGTATACCGTGGGATCTTTTCGTTGACGAGGAAAACTTGACGAAACATATGAAAATTTCAAAACCCTCATCCATGCTGCCGTGAAGGATGTGGTTCCGATGGCAGAATCGAAAGGAAGGCGCCGGTCTCCGTGGATAAACTCATGACATCATCTTATTATCAAGAAAAAGAAAGCGAGCCTTCAGAAAGGTTTTGAAAAGTAAATCTAGAAATGATTCCGAATCGTCAAACATCAGAAACAGAGAACTCTGGTTGTAATATCAAGTAATATGTCGTGAAATGAAACGAATGACTAAATTGGCGTACAATGATTTTATTCATAGCCTACCAATGAACGCTAAAAACGATCCCAAAAGATTTTGGTTCTTTGTGAAAGCAAAACGCAGTAACTCATGCATTAGAAACTTTGAATGTAATGGTAACTTATAGTTATATGATGCCCCTCTTGACATAGCACATGTATTCAATACATTCTTTTGTAGTAATTTTTCTAATAATGATCTTCCTTCCACTGACATTGATAACTTGATTGATAACTGTAGACATGTTGGTATTCAGCCATTTTCACAGATTACTGTTCATACAGCTGATATAATCAAAGCAATTGATAGCCTTAAGTTTTCTAAACCGCCCGGCCCTGATGGCATCTCTCCTGCATTTCTGAAGCTTGGTAGTGAGTCAATTTGTCCTATATTGTCTCGAATCTTTGATATCAGTTTGCGTTCAGGTATGGTTCCCCAAAATTGGAAAGTTGCGAATGTTATCCCGTTACATAAGAGCGGAAAGCGATCATCAATTGAGAATTACCGTGCAATTTCGCTCACATCTGTCCCATGCAAAATGTTAGAAAAAATCATAGTAGGCAAACTCATTGATTTTTCTTTGAATCACAAGATTATTTCGGAAAATCAGCATGGTTTTCTCCCGAAACGTTCTTGTGCCACACAGGCTTCTGTTCTGTTCCACAAATGGGCTCAAATCCTTGACCGCCCATCTCCCCCTAGAATTGATGCAATTTTTCTAGCCTTTGATAAGGTTAACCATTCTGTATTACTCCGAAAATTACATGGTTTTGGAGTTTGTGGTAATATCCTTGATTGGATAATAAAGTCTTTCCTAGTTGGTCGGGCCCAGCGCCTTCTGTTTGAAGGAAGCGAGTCTGACTGGAGCCCAGTAACATCAGGTGTCCCCCAGGGAAGTGTTATAGGGCCTATCCTATTCAATCTATTTACCGCTGACCTTCCAAATTTAATGTCAGCTGGTACAGGTCTGCCACAATATGCAGACGATACAGTGCTCTATCGGCCAATACTCTGTCAAGAAGACACACATGTGCTTCAGTCAGATCTCGATTCTATCATTTGCTGGTGTAACGAGGATTTCATGGAACTCAACTCTCTGAAATGTAAAATTATGCACATCACAAGGTCTCGTAGACAAATCTTAGACTCATATCACGTTAACAATACTGTACTGGAAGAAGTGGATTCGTACAAGTATCTTGGCATAGTTTTTGCAAAAGATCTGTCTTGGTCAAAACATGTTCACCACATTGTATCAAAATGCTCCAAACTTTCTGGATTCATCCGTAGGATAGTAAATTCAAGAAACCCTATCATTCTGAACCGACTTTTTTGCTCGCTCTGCAGACCAGTGATTGAATATGGGATACCCGTTTGGCTTCCTCATCAAAAAAACCACATTCAGTCCCTGGAATCTGTTCAAAGACGCTTCACGCGTTTTTGCTTTTCTTATGAACAAGCAAATATTCTTACTTATCCTGAAAGACTACACAAATTAGATCTCTCTCCCTTGTTCAACCGACTCATTATCCTATCTGCTAGCTTTGTAATTAAATTTCTGTTTCGGTTGTATGATGTACCTGTCCACTTCTTGCCAAGACCGAGAGTTCGAAGAACCGATAATTTACTTTTTGTTCATGAATTTGCTAGATGTAACGCCCTGAAGTTTTCATGTTTTCACCTTTTCCCAAGATTATGGGAATCTATCCCTCCCGAGGATAGAGACCTATGTCTTGGAACATCTTTAAATCCCATTCTAAATGCCCTGAGGAATCGTTTATTTGCTCTTCCTCCCATCGAAAATGCATTTTAAAGTATAATCCTATACATTATATTAAATGTGTTTTTTCTGCTTTCTGATCTCGCTTCCCTTCCTTTTACTTTTACTTCCTTTCTCCATTATTCTTTTCTCAGCCCTCATCTAATCTTTTATTGCTATCTCTCTCCTCTCTCTCTCTCTCTCTCTCTCTCTCTCTATTTCTATCTCTCTCACACTCGCAAAATTTAGTTTTCGATAATTATGCAAACAAAATTAATAATGCAGTACAATTAATGTGCACTGACAACTTGTCTAGACATACAGAAATATACATATGTACGTAAATTTTATCTTTGAAACAAAAATTTAAAAGATTTTTGGCCTTCACAGTTCTATGATATTAACTGGTTTTATGTCTATCAATTATATCGCATATTACGATATTTTCTTGTTTAATTTTGTAGCTCTCCCTTGGCTTTTTTTTTTTCCCCCAATATGTTTTTATGTGTACATGTATATGTTTGTAAACCACCGACATGTGTTGGGAAAGCCTATTTAATAGGAATTTATTTTCTTTTGGTTATCCTAGGCCGCATGTCGGTGGTATTTCTAATTTTCTTTGTTTATGTTCCTGATCTTTATGCCTGAAAATAAATAAATAGTTCTATTATTATTACAATTTTTTCTCCACAGCTAGATATAATGTGCCTTGCATCTCACCAAATATGAAACTATGGTAGCTTTTAATTTAGTTATTAATTAACTTTGAAATTGGTCACACACGTGACCCACTGGTCACGTGTGTGACCAACTATGGTCATGACTGAAAAAAGGACTATGCTATTGCAGGAATAGATGAACATGACTTGAGCCTTAAATTTACCCTACAATGTTATGGTTGGAATGTGTAGAAAATAATGGTTACATTGTATGACATTAATTAACCCTTTCAGGATGGCCACCAAAGAAAGTGGTCCTAGAAGATAAAATACACATGCGGGCCATTTTTTGAAAAGGGAACCCTTTTTTGGGACAAAATAAAGTTTTTGCCTCTTGATTTTAAGCTGAATATTCATATACCGAGTGAGTAAAAAAAAAACAACTTTACACCTAGAAAAATGTCAATAAAAAGAAAACCAAATGAAAAACCCTAAATTATTCTACATATTCTGAAAGAATAACTCCTCCCGCATCTTCTGGTACCATTTATGTGTGGTATGTCTTTACGCTTGGATGATCACGACACATTGTTTGCGAACATGTAAATTTCGAATTGTGCCAGGGTGGGGATGAAATTGAAACAACAAAAGCTGACAAAAAGGCAACTCCATCATGAATAAAATAGCATAACTTTTTAATGAAAATGCCTTCCGCTTAATAACTTGACAGGGGTGTTGTTACACATACTGACTACATTTTGTATGAAAACTAATGCACGAATGAGTACACATCAAAGAGTAAATTGCCACTGAAATGCCTCTTAAAGGGGAAGTTCACCCTGGAATTTTGTTGGTCTTAAAAAATGAAGAAAAATAATTGAAAAATATTAGTGAAAGTTTGAAGAAAATCGACCAAAAAATAGCGAAGTTATGAATATTTAAAGTTTTGATTCTGTGACGTCACGTGCGAGCAGCTTTCCCATTGGTTGTGTATGTAAATTTCATAAATTTGTCTTTTTGTCATGGTTCTTCATAAAGGAATGGGTCAATTCGATATAGTCATGTATATGAACATATGTTTGATGGTATATCGACCGCACAGGTGACATGAATAATTTCTTCTGAAAAAAATGACATTTTATGGAATTTGCAATACATAACACATAGGAGATCTGCTCGCATGTGACGTCACAGAATCAAAACTTTAAATATTCATAACTTCGCTATTTTGGGGTCAATTTTCTTCAAACTTTCACTAATATTTTTCTTTTATTTTTCTTCATTTTTTAAGACCAATAAAATTCCAGGGTGAACTTCCCCTTTAATACTTTTGAAAAGAGATTATTTTGTCTTTGACGTGTTCTCACTCATGTCTGACTCTACAAATTTATCTAATTTTCATACAACATGTAGTCAATATGTGCATGATGTGTAACAACATCCCTGTCAAGTTATTAAGCGGAAGACATTTTCGTTAAAAAGTTATGCTATTTTATTCATGATGGAGTTGCTTTTTTGTCAGCTTTTGTAGTTTCAATTTCATCCCCACCCTGGCACAATTCGAAATTTGCATGTTCGCAAACAATGCGTCGTGTTCATCCAAGCGAAAAGACATACCACACAAAAATGGTACCAGAAGATGCGGGAGGAGTTACTTTTTCAGAATATGTAAAATAATTTAGGATTTATAAATTGGTTTTTGTTTTATTGATTTTTCTAGGTGTAAAGTTTTTTTTTGACTCACTCGGTAGAGCAATGTCTGAAGTTTCATGAACTAACGGTTTTTCGTGATTTTTGGCATTTTTTCATGCTCATTTCCATAAATTAACATATATGATAATCATGATGATTAGATGGAAAAACGGTACATAAAATATCATTTTTTAATATGCCGACTCATATCAATTCTAGTTGTAAACTTAAGAGATAGAGGGCGCTATCATTCTACTCAAAACGAACGCGCCCATTGACTTTTTTTTTGTTTTGGGACAGTTTTTCACTTTATTTTCTTTATTGTGGCGAGCAACTACCTTTTCAACGAAATGTTCAACTTGAATAAATCCGCTAAGAGCCTGAATTTTTCAAAAATAGGAATAACTTATTGCAAAGGGGAAAAAAGTCCTGTCACTTGTGTCAATTCGAAACACTAGACAGATCAAATTCCTGTACAATATGGCATATTTTGCTCTCAAAATAGCTCATGCGCTGCATAGTTTTGATCCTCGATGCCGCATTATACTATTATAGCTTAATGTTCACAGGGCAATTAAAAGCTTGAATTCTCAGCTTTCCGGAGATGGTACATTCATTTTAATTGATTTAAAAAAGTCCTGTCACTTTGAACATAATCATAAGAGGTTCTTTCCTCGACTAGTCAATATTTACGCTTATCACATGCATATCGCATAGAAACATGTGAACGGCGTCTTCACAAAACTTGTGACAAGTTCACAATCTATGTCATTGTTTTGAACATCAGTTTATATGAATTGCATATTCTGATTACAACTTCAGCACAATACAGTTATAAGCTTGCCCAAATTTGTATTTCCTCCATCTGGTCTGGAGAATCTATTAACTAACAACATGATAAAAGTTCATCAATTTCTTTCATCTCCACGAGTAGATTGCTCAACCGAACGGACAATACCATTCAACTGCAGGGAAGTCTTCTTACGCGAGTTTTTGTGAGCTAATTTATTATTGCAGCCAGCTGTATAGATTTCTGCCTTTCTCAGCCGTATTTCCAACGTCACTTTGTTGCGTCTGGCCTCTTAGATAATGGACGCGCCTTGTTTAATTACGATTTAATGCCGCACATTGGTATACGTTAACTTTACATTTTACATAGAGTAGAATTGATATGTCCTTTCTTAGATTACTGTCATTATATTATTATTTACCTCTATTTTTTTTTAATCTAACCCCAAAATAATGTTGTTAAATTAATTATATTAAGATAATTAAACCTTGAAATCAATTGCCCTCAAATGTCACACATACACGTGACCAGAAAACACAAAAAGTTTATGCCCCGCTCTGGTATTATAATTTTTTTTTTCAAATTTAGATTTAATGTACCTTGTATCTCACCAAATATGAATCCATTAAAAGTTTTAATTTGATTATCAATTAGCAAACAAATTAGTCACACACGTGACCCACTGGGTGGAGGCGATCATAAAGGTCTGATTATTTTCACTTTCATTGGCTGAAATTAATTTATTTTAGCATTACTATGCTCCAAAATGGTTCTGCAATAATTTTTGCGAAAAAAACAATGAAAAACAAAAGGTCGAAAAACAAGGAAATACATAAGAAAATCATAAAACAATGAAATACATAAGAAATTGATTTCGATACCAAAATTTTTCCTAGTACAATTGTTGGGAATCCTATAAAGATTATTTCAACACAAAATTAGCATTCCAGAAGCTTTAGTCTGTCAATTAGAACAACAAGTATGATTTCATGCAATGCATAAATTAGCATAATTAATTCATATGGGCAATTCCACAGAAATCCGGACAAGGGTGCCAGAAATTCAAAATGATATTTGGTTAAAATAATTTTGATTTTCAAAATATTAGATAATGGAGGAGAGTATCATCTAGAATGTAATGAGTTGCAACCTTCTATAGTGATTATAAATTTTCATAATCACCACTGGAATACTTTTTAAATTATTGTTGATCAAAGTTGGGTTCCTTCCTTTTCGGAAACACCCCCTGTCATATATATCAAAATATAAGCATTTTGTGTCACTTGGTTGGGCAGACCAAAAAACAGGCGCATGCAGCATCCCTTCAAATAGTGTCAGTCCCCAGTTCCCCAGAATAACGGCGCCATGACCCAGTATAGACCGGGTGCCCACGGGGATCACCCCATTAAAAAAGGGAAACCAATTTTCTTGTGTATAGATATAAAGATTGCATCCTCTCATATGAGGAATCGGTCGTCTGGCAGGTTCTCTATGAGGTGGGATTGGCCCAGGGGAGCCCCAAAGTGGTAAAAAAAAAAGAACTAGATCATCAAAAAAAGGAAACCCTAGAAACATATGAAAAGATTCGCAAAGTCCAGAGATAAGAAAAATGAACAATCCAGACGATTAAGTGTGGAAAGTGCCCGCCAGACGCCCCTAAAGTGCCAAAATTTAAAAAAAAATGAGCTTAGATCATCAAAAAAGGGAACCCTAAGAAACCATATGAAAATATCGCCAATACCAGAGATAAAGAAGGAACAATGCCAGACGATTTAAGTGGTGGAAAAGTGCCCGCCAGACTCCCCTAAAGTGCCAAAATTAAAAAAAAATGAGCTAAATCATCAAAAAAGGAAACCCTAAGAAACCTATATGAAAAGAATCGCTATTGTCCAGAGTTAAAGAATGAACAATGCCAGACGATTTAAGTGGGAAAGTGCCCGCCAGACGCCCCAAAGGCCCTGAAAAATGAGCTAGATCATCAAAAAAAGGAAAAACCGCAAGAAACCTATATGAAAAGATTCGCCATAGTCCACAGTAAAGAAATGAACAATTGCCAGACGTTTTAAGTTGTGGAAAGGCCCGCCAGACGCCCCTAACGTACCCCCAAAATTAATAATGAGCTAGATCATCAAAAAGAAGCCCTTAGAAACCTTTATGAAAAGATTCGCCATAGTCCCGCAGTTAAAGGACATGAACAATGCCAGACGTTTTTAAGTGGTGGAAAGTGCCCGCCAGACGCCCCATAGGCCCCCCCCCCCAAAAAAAAAAAAAAAAAAAAAAAGAGCTAGCGCTAGATCAGCCAGAAAGGACGCACCGTGATACCATAGGGATATTTTCTCGACCGTATTCCATGTATACACAATGCCCAAACAATTTTAAGCATTGGGGATTGCGGAGTGTCTTAAAGGTCCGTAAAGTTCAAAATTCGCCAGTATTTAGCTAAATTAGCTTGTAAGCGACAAATTAGAATCCTATGTAACAAGAGCAAAGTTTGCTTAAAATTCTCCTGAATACACTGAAATTAGAAGCAGACGGCAATAATTGCAGAAGAACAAGCAGGCTTCAGATCAGGAAAGAAGCACCTGTGAACAGATTTTTACCTTGAGAATAACTGCGAGAAATTCCTTCAACATTCACAAGACCTCTAAGGGGCGTCACCACTGAGGTCGTTCTATAACGTTCTATACCGTTCTTGCCGTTCTTTAAAAAATTGCTGAACGGGCTTGGTGCGGTTGGAACTTATTAAAATAATAAATAATTTCTTGAATACGATACCTAGCAGTCATAAATAGTTCTCGTTACGTCAATTCCGTCTTTATCGCGTCCGCAATACGTTGTCATCCAGTTCAGACCGAGTAAACAGCTCGTTCACTCTATACCGTTTCGTAGCACGTCAAATCGTCCACTAAAGTGCCTATGCGCAGCATGATAAAAGTTAGGTACCAAGTTCGTAGTACGTCCTTCTCGTTCAGAGTAAGTTCCTACCCGATTTAAGGAGAGTTGTCACTACCGCTAATTTAGAACTGGAAGCCAGTTAACATGTTTAAAAAAATACGGAATGCCTTTCCGTTCTCTCCGTTCGGGGCCCGTTCGCCAAGTTCGTAAAACAGATTGTAAACGGTCTGTACTAGATTCTAAAAGGTGTGTACTATGTTTCAGTTCCGTTTGTAAACAGATTGAGCCCGTTCAACAGAACTAACAAGAACGCCAGTGAGAACTAGCTCAGTGTGACGGAATTATGACATGCCGTTCTGTTTAAAAATTTAAACGTATTGCTATCCAAACCCGTGCTATAAAGTCCTGAGCAGATTGAAAAAGGTCTCAAGTACGTCCGTGTGTCATAGATTAAGCCCGTTTTCTGCAATAATCTTCAATAACATTGGTAAGAAATGTTCAGTGTGATAGTAGTATAAGCGAATAGATCAGCTATTTGATTGCCACACATTAATTTTTACAATTACAGAAATCTCACAACTTTTAGAATAAATACGAAAAACGGCCATTGGTCCGAAAAAGAACGCTTACATTTGACCTAATTATTTCGGATTAAATGAACAACGTCGTATACAGTCCTCATACGTCATCACGTCTTTGCCTCGTCTGCAGTCCGTTGTATCTAGTTAAAATCGGGTGAAAATGACCGTTTCCACGAAACAGAGCCCGTCTGAAACAATCCAAACCCGACACCCAGTTAGTTTTCAAACCCGTTCTTAATCAGTTTCCAATCTCGTTTCCAATGCGTTTCGTCCCAGCCCTAACTAGTTCTGGTCGTTTTTAATCCGTCAAAATCCTTTCTTACTCGTTCTTACGTCGACAAACGGCCTCCAGAAAGTTCATCTCGTTCTTACTGCGTCATTATCCGTGTCTAGAACTGTGTTGAACGCAAATGCGTGCCCGTTCCCATAAAAACCCTAGCCCGTTTTGCCAGACCTCATGCGCTCTTCGTAACTTCAAGCTGACAAATGAATATACAATGCTCGTTTGTAAGACGTCCTAGCACATATCTTTAGAACGATTTTAAGTCACGGCAATTTCGTGTGTAGTACGTCCATCTCGTTTCAGGTACGTTGCCACCCCGTTAAATTTTAGGACGAGATGGGCGACCCGATTTTTTTAAACACTTTTTTGAAATCCGACCGAGCTAGTCCATGAAGTTCGTAAACAGATCGTAAGAAGTATTTACTACGTCCACTCAGTTTACACACAGACTATGCCCGTTCGGCAAAATTTGCAAGGACGTAGTAGGAAGGAGCTCAGTGTGACGGGTATACCATGTATTTGTTGACTTTCGTAAAGCTTTTGACAGGGTGTGGCATGATGCTCTGTGGTCTACCAATGAGGAAGTATAACATCGACGCCAACCTTGTACGTGTGATTGAACAGCTCTACGATAAGGCTTCAAGTGCTGTGCGCTAATGGGACTATAGGCGCACTGGTTCCGCCCAACTGTGGGAGTACGTCAGGGATGCCTCCTCTTCTCCCACTCTCTCATATCTTCTTGGAAAGGATCAATTGAACTTACCGGGGCCTGATGAGTAAACATAATAGACCGCTTTTGTTTCCAGACAATTGGACCCCCGAAATGCATTCAATTCGATTTCTTGGATCTGCGCCTGCCTATAAGATCTCGGCTGTTGATCGCGCGAGATCGGTAGTGTGCCGATATAAACTACAAGAATGCACTGTTAATTTTTCCCAAAATAATATTTATTTATCTTATATGGGCAATTCCACGCCGTAACTGACGTTACACACAACCAGAATTTTCTACATTCTTTGTGTTGTAGTTTTAATAAATAAGAATACCTTGGTCTTCAATTAATTATACCTTTATAAGTTAGTGTAAAGCAAGGCAGAGCGTTTGTATAAAAAATTCCACCCAAACATCATTTCCATTGAAACGCCAAGCAAAAAACAACGTGTCGGTAACTGACGTTACAGAAAATGGACATGCAAAATCAGGGTGTCTTGCTCAAATCAAAAATATCTCATGTCCACGAACACCGGTGTTATATGTAAGTCTATATGACAATCATCCTAGGTTGCTTCATGAACACATTTGCAAAATAAGAAGAGATTTTCATAATTTTTGTTTATGTGGGAAAACTTTTTGAAGACATGTCGGAACTGACGTTTACGTAACTGAACGTTACCCTTACATCTTCCATTAGACTTTTAAACATGTAAAATCCGAAATTTTGAATCGATCCAAATATTTTGTTTCCTGGCTTTTGAGAATTTATGTTGCTTTGATATGATATCATACTATGTTTCTAGGCAACAGATTCGCCAAATAAGAAGTAATTTATCATTTTCCTAATTATTTAGTCTAAAACGTGTTTCTGGAACTGACGTGTAACTAAACATTTCCTATAGGGTTTGTACAGAAATATTTTGAAAATTTTATTTCTTACTACATTGTACTATTTCCATCACTTATATATTGGAATATCTTACTATTAAGATATCAGAAACTCTTAAAATGGTTTCTGAATGATTAATAACACGTACGGATGTCCCACACATGTATTTTGTGTAGTGCATGTGAATCTTGGCAGAATTGGGTTCAACTTCATCATTTTCTTGATTCTAATATCTTACGCACACAACAATTTTTAGTGTGAATTTGGTCATCACCTTTTGAAAATCACCTTTTAAACAGTTCTTCCTCAATTCAAACTAATGTATGAACAGTGATTTCCATTTAATCATTATTGGTCGCAATTATTATGCATCTAGTAGTAATAACCAACTAATTTCCAAAGCTGCGGTATTGAAAATTTGTTGCAAATGCTGTTAGTCTTTTGGCATCAAAATGAAAGGCCTGTAAAGTAAAGTGTCTTGTTCTTTGCCTTTGTTTATATCTGAAAAAATCGCCGTAAATCTAGCAGATGCACAACATACATTAGCGAGCTTTGCATCATACTTTTTTTTTTCTTTTTTCTTCTTCATTTAAAGGGGAAGTTCACCCTGGAATTTTATTGGTCTTAAAAAATGGAAGAAAAATAAAAAGAAAAATATAGTGAAGGTTTGGAGAAAATCGACCAGAAAATTATGAAGTTATGAATACTCAAAGTTTTGATTCGTGACGTCACATGCGAGCAGATCTCCTATGTGTTATGTAGTGTAAATTCCATAAAATGTCATTTTTTTTTCAAAGAAATTAATTATGTCACCTGTGCGCGTGGATATACCACAAGCATATGTTCATATACATGACTTTATCAAATTGACCCATTCCTTTACAAGAACCATGACAAAAAGACAAATTTATGGAATTTACATACACAACCAATGGGAGAGCTGCTCGCACGTGACGTCACACAATCCAAATTTAAATATTCATAACTCGCTATCTTTTGTTCGATTTTCTTCAAACTTTCACTTATATTTTTTCATTAATTTTCTTCATTTTTTAAGACCAATAAAAATTCCAGGGTGAACTTCCCCTTTAAGTATTATAAAAATACAGAGGAGAAGTTTTGAATACAACCAAAAATTGTATACATTTATCATAACATTCAAACTTGTTTCTCATATTCCAAATACAGAATATATAGCAATGATCCTGATCACATCAATAGATAATTACTGAAATCTAAAGTAGATTTGGAGGGGCTTAGGCCTATATGGAATTATGTACACGACATGGCTCTTTCCCAACTCTTAAAAAGAAGAAGTTACCATTGACACATACAGCATTTTATCGCAGCGATGATTAGTTTAATCAATGGTAATTACTTCAGATACATACAGGTGTCCAAATTGTATTTTTTTTAAAGAAACGATAATTGCATCATGGTAACTGACGTTTACACTAGGTCATTGGTAAACTGACGTTACACAAATCAGCTGTCGATTTTGACTTGATTGTATGTTGAATATCCAAGCTTTGCTATTGATAATAATGAGATGCAGTCATACATTAGAAATCTTAATGCCATAGTTGATACTTTCTTCGTTGTGGAAAAAAAATAAAACAGTTCATGTTTTCGGTAACTGACGTTACATCCCAACAATAGTAGGGTAATTTAAATCTCAAGTTTTTTACCAAAGTCACAATTGAACAAATTTTTGAATACAGTTTGATAAAGTGTCTTTCAAACAACTTATCCATGTGAAAGATTATCTGAACAGAAAAGTTTTAGTTGGGAAAAATGAAAATGAGTTTTTTGTAAATATACCTTTTCTATACCCAAAATCATTGTGATACTTCGGCATTTGTTTAGAAAGGTGAAAATGGCCGCCCATCGGAAAAATTTTATTGATTCTTAAAACTTCAACTCATGTT